>JAOEHQ010031238.1:0-13236 GCA_025447715.1 Asclepias incarnata | reverse complement strand
TAATTAATCATAAAGCTAACAAACTTCAAAGAGATTTAAATGAAATTAAACCACCAAATTAGATCTAGATATAAGAGTAGATTTACATATGTATAAAAAAAATTAGATCTGGAATTAAACAAACACACAAGATTTAAATACACCCTCTATTTCTTTTCCCATAAATGAAAACCTTTCTGTTCTCAAAGTTGATAATAGTAATATATATTTTCTCAAACTCGTCTACAAAGTTCCCATTTGGTAAAAGATTTGCCTTCATTTTCCCACCGATTCAAAACACTACTTGACCATTTATCCCTATTCCCCATCATATTTATCCTCTTATAAATACCCCAAATTTAACAGTTAACACACACACACATTGCTTCTGCTCTCCACTTGAAATCCATCAATTAAATCGGAGATCAGAACATATACATGCTCATTTATGGTGATTTATAGCCGGAAATTAAAACCCACCCCAGATACACTCCCGAAATATTGAAAAACCACCAACTAGGACACAAAAGGGGCTGTCAATGAAGAAGATGTCGACGAAATGTGGTAAGATTGTGGCCGGAGATGGAGCCAATGCCGGTTGAGAACAAGGAGGAATCAAAAGCCAATGCCGGCAGTCCGGCACATCCAAAGCCTACCCCATATTTGTATCTATAATTCATACATTTGACTGAGATTGTTGGTGACGGCGGTCGTGGTGGTGATGGCGGCGGTTAAGGCGGCGGTGGAGGAGAATCCATTGGCTTGATGACGTCAGTTTGGATGGTTGGTGGTGGTAGTGGTGAAAGGCGGTGGCAGAATTAGGGGTAGGGATTTGTTTATGTGTTTCTTGTGTATATTGTAGTGTGTGTAGGTTGTATGGGGTAATGGGTAAAAAATAACCAACAACCGGATCCACGTCAGCGTTAGCCGGTTTCAAGGTAATCTAGACCCACAAAAGATGTTTTTGTCAAGTTCTGTCCCACAAAGGACGCGTTTTTTGTTCGGATCCTAATAAAGCTATTTTGCACAAGTTTGAGTACTTTCCAAACAATTAGCCCTTTTTTTTTTGTATCCCTAGCAACACCTATGTTAGGTGCCTATATTATAGTAGCTTTACTTGTGATCTTTGAGTGATAAATAATATATATATGGCTAAATTGTACTTTTAAGACGCGTTCTCTAAAGATTAGGAAAACATAAGAGAACAATGAGTGAGGTTTCATTTCTTCCCAATCATCCAAAAAAAAATAGGATAATAGATTTTGTTTTGCCTATGACTATTAAAAAATACTCCTTTAATACTTTTTTTTCTTTTTTTCCCAAGATATGTATTTTTTGAATTATCATAAAATCTAAGCAATTAAAGTTAATAAGTTACGATATACTTTTTAATTAGACCATCAGACCAAATCTATTATGTGGTAAGCTTTCAAATCAATCTTTATTATTGTTGCGATTTTTAATGTGTTTATCTCTTGAAAAGTTTTGTGATATTCCTCGTCTTACTAACGTAGAAATCATATTTTCTAACTGGGTAATGATATTCTCACAACAATAATTATTCATTTACAACAATAACATGTTTTACATATCTATACTTCTATACTAATCTATACTTCTATACTAATTTATAAAAAATCTAAACCCTCTTATTTTTGGAAAGTGTTGAAAAATGATTGGCAAAATGACCCAATTGCCCTTAATGAACCCCTTTTTTGGAAGGAGTTATAAGAAATTACCCAATTTGCCCTTAATGAACTAATTTACACCTTAAACTCTTATCTTATTATTTACACCCTAAACCATTATCTTCTAAAATATCTCCACTCCCATCTTTTACATCAATTACATTTCACATCAACCTACATCACTCGACACCCATACCAATAGTCCCCGCCATCACCACCAATCACCGCCACCACCACACCGCCACCGCCGACGCATTACGCGGATACAATGCTAGTAATAATAAATAAAGATCATTCTTATATTCACATCCATTTTATACATATGTAATACATTGATAATATGTCCCTATCATCATAAGTTATTATGTCCCTATCATCATAAGTTATTTAAATTATCTCTGTTCATATGTTATTTAAATTATCTAGCAATTGTTATGTTTCAACAATAATCGTTGTGATAATTCATCAACTAATTTCATGATTTTATTAACATGTATGATAATAAAAATTCCTAATATTAATATTCATAAATAATCAAATATTTCTAATATTTATATAAGAATTAAAAGCCCCGTTTATATGTATACTTTATTTTATATATGGTAATAAAAAACCCAACAATGTGTACCTTTAACCATTGGAGCACCGAGTACAAAGTATCTGACATCATATTAGTTGTATTTTTAATCATAAAAGTCAAAGGTTGAGTTTTTTATATAAAATATACATTTTTTTTATACATGTTATTTTTTTTTTGAACGGCAAAAAAAAAATAACATGTAAAAAAAAAAATAATAATAAAAAAAAAATAAAAATAAAATAATGATTATACATGTTATTGACAGCCTTAGAGGATGAATTTAGCAAAATCATACAAATATATAGCACCTATATGAGTAGAAAATAATGCAACGCGTTTCACGGATATATGAATTCTATATCCTGTTTGATTTTCGGTACTTGTGGTTCTTTTTCTTACTTAGTACGAATATTATTTTTATTTTTTGAATTTTATTTACAGTACAATTATTATATATTTACAATGCATAAAACAACTGTATTAAAATACATGAATATGAAATTCATTAAATGATCACAAAATTTGAAATTTATCATTGCATTAATCAGACGGATTAAACATTATTGACCTTTGGTCTAACGGTACTCAAGGAGTCAAGGTTACTTTTTTTTTTTTTTTTTTGAAAGATGTGAATTACTCGTAAATATCGGAAGGTCTAGCATACGTTGTTTTAGCCGGATCCGTGCTAGAGAGCTCTCTCGCAGAATAGATTCCAATTTAAATCCCTTCGATGAGAAACCCCTATCATCCAGAGATCTAGAGGGGAAAACTCACCTAGGCCTACCATAAGTGGAAATTAAATACATGTGGCCACCCCCAAATATGCCTAGGGTAGGACTCGAACTTCAGATCTCTTGTGAGGAAACAAACCTTCTTGCCACTAGACCATTTGGTGATGGTTAAGGAGTCAAGGTTACTAATCAAATAAAGAGATTGTGTGTTCTAGTTTCGTGATGGATTGATAAATTATAAATATTTGTAATGTAATTTTTTGTGTAATAATCGTCCTTTTAAAAAATAAAATAAAATTATAATAAACATGAAAGTATGGACTTTGAAGTAATGACAAAACAGTTTTTAAAGCAAAAATATGACACTAGAAACGTTTTAGCAAGCAAATAGAGCATTGATTAATGATTAGTTGTACTCTACCATGTTTTATTTTGTGTAACAACGTATTCAAGTAGACACGCACAATAAATAAATAAATAAATAATAAAATAAAATTAAAGAAAAAAAGAAATCTTTTAACTTTAACAATAATGTACTCCATACATATCGGTTTAGATTCTCTGTCCTGAATCATCTAAAAAATGTCCATATATGAGGCGCTGAATTAAAGGTCAGAATACTCTACAGTCTAAATAAGTTTGTTTTATTTTTAATTAGATTTAAGATTGACTCGTGATAAAATTAAGTTGTTATTTTATTATATTTGATAAAAACTTTGATAAATACTAAATACACATGAGTATTTTTATGACGACTCGATAGTTAGCAATGTTTTCAAAAGAGATAACATTAAATCAGTTTATATAAATGATTCTCAGATAGTAATAGTTATTAAAACTAAAATTTAAAACTTTGTTATACAGAGATGTTGAAAATGAAGGTTAGAATCTTATATAGTGTAAATAAGTTAGTGTAAAAAAAAAAAAAAAGTTTGTTTTATTTTTAATAGTTGTTATCACTTATGTTTGTATTATACAGAAATTTTTACATCTCATTCTATTGAAAAATAGTGATGATCCGTACACCACCAATTTTTAGCCGTACACCAGCTTTAAGTTATTATACAGTAAAACAAATTAAAGCATGTTTAATAGTGTACGCATACAAACTGATATTGTATAGATCACTACCCATTGAAAAAGCAACACCGGACTACTTCTATTTATTATACTATGATAAAACAACAACAACAACAACAACGGTACCCAATCCCTGCAATAAGCGGGGTATGGGGGAGGTAAGATGTACATAGTCTTGCCTTTACCCGAAGGTAAAGAGACTGTTTCCATAAGGACCTCCGGCCAAAACTGGTAAGGAACAAGAGGGGAAGTAATGAGTAGGTAGTTATACCTGTCGGGCGCGTCTCGCATATCTGCATTAATTATACTATGATAAAACATAACTAAAATAAAAAAAAAACGTACACATAACTCACTCTTGTGACCTGCCACTTGTTGGTTTCACCGGGAAATGATCCGTTCACCATCTTGTTTTAATCGTACATCACCAAATGTGTTTTATATTATTGTATAGTACAAGACCTTAAAACACATTTGATAGTGTATGGCTAAAAGAAGGTGATGTACGGAATATCAACCTTGTATATTTTGTCATATTCCACATCATTTTTAATATTCCACATATACATATACATATACATATACATATCTATATCTATACACATATATATATGTGTATATATATATATAGGTTCGTTATTATAAAAACAAGTATTAAAGTAAAACAAATAGGATAAGATCTTGACAGATATATCATGATAAAAGTGATACACGAAGATTCATAAAACACAAGTATATAATATGAAGATTTTTATGATACACAACGATTTTCAGTTAAGAAAAAATGATTATTTTATTTGTTTTAATTTAATATTTGATAAAGTCTACTTATATATATATATATATAATATCAAAAATAATTTCATTTTATACATAATGGATAAGAATAATCTTCAAGGTCATAAACCCTTATCACTAATTCACTATCATCTTTACGAAAATCCTATATTTTTTTTCCTAAGGAACGTACACCGTACTTGGATTTTAGTTTAAATATAATTTTACTGAAGTGTATTTATTTATGAGAGCATATAGTCACTATACCTTTTTAGATGAACAAACTCACATGACAATTAAGTGGTTTAGGCTTTTTCCAACGCAATTTATAGTTTGCCAAAAGTTTACAGTTCGTTGTTATTACGTCAGCCGAAACACATTCAACTAGCATACTGAACCACTTTTCAACTCCAACCTAAACACATTGGTTTTCACTTTTCAGTTTGTTTATGCCACTTGATCAATATTGTTAAACTAGACGAATGCTCGTGCGATGCGGCGGTGATGGTGGTAGCGGCGGTGTGGTGGTGGCGGCGACGGGTGGTGGTGGTGGCGAGTGGTGGTGGCGGTGACGCGTAGTGTAGGCTATTGATGTAAAAGGGGTAGTGTAGTTATTATAGGAGTTAAAGGATAAATGTTGTAAATTAATTTCATTAAGGGTATTATAGGTATATCAAGTGAAGATTTTTAAAATAATAAATAAAATAGAGGGGTAATTTGGGTAGTTCAAAATGTAATTTGAGAAAAAAAAAGAAAAGGGGGGGGGGGTTGATATTTTATATAGTAGTATAGATTAAGGGTATTATAGGTATATCAAGTGAAGATTTTAAAATAATAAATAAAAGAGAGGGGTATTTTGGGTAGTTCAAAGTGTAATTTGAGAAAAATGGAGGAAGGTGATGTTTTATATAGTAGTATAGATTAAAAAACACATTATATTAAATAAAAAACACATTATTATTAAATAAAAATACATTCTATAAATGGAAGTACCAAATACATCAACAAAAATAAATACAAATACATTAATACAAAAAGAAATATCACATTAATGTAAAATACTAAATTTATAAAATAATGTAATTTGATAGATGATGAATTAAAAACGTTGAACCTTTCATTATGTTCTCACGCTTAATATTCAAACGTTTATTGACTGGTAATCTCGAAAGTCGAAAGCATAATAAAAGATCGAGTTCGGTATTTTGGATTTTATCATCCATCAAATTACGTCGATTACATTATTTTAAAAAAGTATTATCTTTGAGGTTTGGAGAATAACACAATGTGGTGGTTTAAAAACCCTTGCTCCGACGTAAAGGGATATTTGGTAGGAGAGAATCATAAAAAATGTAAACGTAATAAAGAATGAAAATAATGAGAAAGAGAATGAGTATTTAGAAAGAGAATATATTTTGTTGTTTGGTATAAACAGAGAATGAACACAAGAGAATTACAAAAAAAAAAAAATGAACACAACTAATAAGAAAATAATAATAATTTTTTTTCAAGTTAATTACTTTATCATTTAATAAATAATCTATACTACATTATAAAAGAGATGGCATGTGTTTTAATTTTTGAAAACTTTTAAGAACTTTTTATATAAGGAAACCAATTAATACAACAAATATTAATTTAACAATTTAACAACTTAATTAACATAAAACTAGAAA
This sequence comes from Asclepias incarnata, assembly GCA_025447715.1. Lineage (NCBI taxonomy): Eukaryota > Viridiplantae > Streptophyta > Magnoliopsida > Gentianales > Apocynaceae > Asclepias > Asclepias incarnata. The sequence continues at coordinate 6,725 of JAOEHQ010031238.1, read as the reverse complement.
AAATATTAACATACAATAAACTAAATTATTAACAAAAATAAATAATTTTTTTTTTTGAACACCACCAACTCTCTATATTACACCAACACCTTCGATCATGGTTTTATGTGAGCGATCGGTAAAGCTGGTTGTCGTCATCCTTAGCCAATAACAAAAATTCTAAATTTATTATTAAAACTAAGATTTTGACTAATATTTGAATTTAAAAATTCTGGAAACCATCTACCGTTGCGCATCATGCGGTTAGATTTCTAGTTAAGATTAATAGATAAAGCCCATCAAAACTTAAAAATAAAAAATAAAAACATTTTCATTTCACCATTCTCTTCAATTTGTAGAGAATGGAGAAAATGAAAATCATTTTGCCTTCTCCTTTCTCATTTCTATTATTTTGTCCAACCAAACAAGATAAGTTATTCATCTTCTCTACATTTCATTCCCTCCTATCAAACACATCTAAGGCCTTTTGTTTGCAAATAAATAATTGTAGGACCTTGTTAGAATGGACCAGGTTTGAAATTGTTGAGTCATGAGAGTCGGCAAACAATCCCGCCATCTGGAACCTTCAACTCGATTATAATATCGATACTATTTTCTCAACGACTCATAAGTTTTTCTATCTATACTCCCTATTAAAGATTATTCCACCCCTGTTGAAAATTACACAATGCAAAATGACCATTCTATCCTTAATAAATTAATTAATCCTCATTCTTTTATTCACTAATTTAAACATCTCTACTTAAAATATCTATAATATCCTTAATGAAATAATTTACAACATAGATCCCTGATCCCCCAACTCCTAAAATAACTACACTACCCCTTTTACATCAATTACCTTTACAATAATAACCACACCGCCGTATTGCATGGGTACTATGCTATCAAATTTAACAAAAATTCACCGATTGACCCAAGCCCACAAATGTTTAGTCTTAAAAATGTATTTCAACAATTCTCTCAAGATGATAATAATGTGCTTCTTTGATTTTTTAAGAAAACGTCATCATAGAGAAAAAAAAAAATTAATAAACGATGAAAGAATACATCAAAACTCTAAAAAAGAACCTCGTAAAAAGGGATAATAGAATAGCAAGTCGGTAAAAGTATCAATACTGCAAATAAACCTACATATTTGTAAAATGGTAAAAAAAAAAGAAAAAAAGAAAAAAAAAAGTTTCGCATTTTGATAAGAAATGTGAAATCTTTGACGCAATAATCTGAGTTATGAAAAAAAAAGTTTCGCATTTTGATAAGAAATGTAAAATCTTACCGATTATGTAATTATGTATATATTTTTGACAAAATTATATTTGTAGATTGTCTTCTGATAAATCTTTGACGCAATAATCTGAGTTATTAGAAACTTGAAATGTTACAAAAGAGGCTTAATGGTTCTTTTCACAAAATATCGTTTTACAACTTTGAGATCTTAAATGTATGAGATCCTTAGAAGTCAAAGACAATCATCAGAAGTAGGTTTAGTCTTTCTTATGTACATAGTTGGCTACAACTAGAATAGGTTTTATGGGGGCATGATCAATACATGTACAGTTGTACACATACAAGTCCTTTAAAATTCAAGGCCCTATAAACCTATATTAGAAACGTAAATACTAATGATACGAAACAAATATTAAATTAGAAAAACGATGCAGTAATATAAATAATAATGTTATTAGGGTTGTGATTTATTAAAAACATGAAAAAAGTTGAAAACCATGGAATGAATCTCAAACCTTGGGTCTACCACATTCAATGATCAACATTACCACAAATCCCACAATCACCATCATCGTTCTTTCCCGCTGATGCCACCACTACCACCGTTTTTCTCAGCCGCCACCACCGCTGTTCTTCCCCACCACTACCACCGCCACCGCCGTCGTCGTCATCTTTTTCCGATGATAATACGGTACGGGCTCTGCCTTTAAAGGTATTCATAAAGGAGAGATAAAAAAGGTGATCGGTGATGGTGGTGATGGTCACCTACATGATAGTCTGATCCATATACCGAGCATAGTTTACCCATAGTATGATTTATATTTAGTACATTGTTGATACTCCGAAAAGGCATATGTCTTACCGAGTACCTATCTCTTTGTATATCAAAAATTCCCCGTCACATGAAACTCTGGATATGGTTCCCTACCCTTCGTAGATTAGATGACCTCCGTAGAGCAAACCGCCGGGAATAATTACCTGCCTTTTGTAGGTGAAATAACCTTCGTTGAGTAAAACTCCGGATATAAATTACCCTTCACAAATCTAATGCCCCAAAAGAGACATACTTACCATACTTAACACATACGATGTAAATACATGCAATATGCATAAAACTTTTGGAAACCTTGAAACCGAAATACACCAGTGCCCTCGAACCCACGGTACTCTAAAATCCGTTTCATAACCTTCACCTCCGAAAATACATACAATCCCTCTTTCTCAATATTATGAGAAGAGATCCTAATTCCTTTACGGCGGTGGTTGACGACTAACAAACATACATCTTACAATCGATGTAAGCCTGAGAAAATCGCAACTACAATTAACCTCCGACCCACTGCCTTTTAGACAACCTCTCTGTGAATACGGATGCCAACAATCACATGTCTTACAATCGCTATTAAGCCTGGGGGCTCGATGATACGGAGAGTCGTACACAACCTCCCATGGCAATTCCATAACAACATTTGAGTACCCAACAACCTACTTCTCCTTTTCTATTCACAAAACATCTTTTTCCCAACACGCTTGACCATTAGACAAAATTTCTCTCGAAAACGTCCGAGTCATGGGACATAGACTCTAATCTCCCTCAAAAAGACTCATCAAAAGAAACCCATAGCCATAAAAGCACACTTCCCTCCAAATAAATGAATACACTATTATCAGAACCTTACACAACGCATAAGCCATTCTTGTTGACAGGATACCCTCAAAAACCTTTTATCACCCCTCCTTGCTAGATAAGCTTACTCAACGCACAATGATATCAGCCAAAAGTAATTGTCACCTAGGCCCCAGGCTCGTGACAAATATCAAACAATTTCCATTCTTGAAACCAAGATATTACTTTCTCCAATTAATTGGGGTAGTATCTATACTCATAAAGTCACAAAAAAAATGATGATTTCACATATCCTAGAATGGTTCAAGTTTCCACACATCCAACAATAAAAATGCTATGGAAGACCGGAGGGAGTACCCTTCGTAACCATACATTCGATTCGATCGGATGGGGTGCCCTTTGTGACCAGCCAAGACATTGGTCCTACTGGACTCCACAAAACCAATATGGTGGACAACATAAACCACCACACGAAAAATAACAAGGAATATCAAAAGCAGCTCTGGGATCCTTCCGTAAGACCAGACTGTAAATGATTACAAACACTATTCCTGGGATGACAATGGTCTCGATCAATGACCATACAAGTCTTTATCAGATATTACACTCGAAGACGTAGGGAATTAACCCTCCGTCAATTGACATATTAAGGAATGGTCACCTTCATATAAGGACCAACTTGGGAAAGCCCATATAGGACACAACATGCTTACAGCAACGGAGCATACAAACTTGTAACCTCGGAAGACGATCCAGTGGATCGCACCTAAAACAGCGCGAACCTCCGTAAATTCTACTTGGCATTTATCATGTCCTTAATAAAACTTGATTATATAATCCTTACTCGGTGAGGGGTCGCTCCCTATCACTTTGTTTTTTTATACCCGCGTGCATAATTATTAAGACGTGCATCCTTAGTTCCATGTATGCCAAGGGGACGCCCGCATAACATACAACTAGATTCGTATCATCGTATGTGAGAGTAACAATGAATTACCTTACAACGAAGCACGCAACTTGACAGTACGCGAAGGACCAGCCATCGAAGAAACAACCTTCGAATATGAAGGAATAATCTTCGAATGAATGACCTCCGTACTTTATAAAGACATGGCAGACCGGAGGAAATACCCTCCGTAACAATGCAAATAATCAAAAACATGGAAGACCGAAGGAAATACCCTCCACAACCATGTGACCTTATTAAAACATGAAAGATCAAAGAGGAATAGTACTACTAGGCTTACTTGCTACAACATTGGAGTTACTCCAGATGAGTCCCCCGCAAGGGATTTCTTTCTCTAACTGATGCCATTTTTCCGGTTATTTTCTCTAACTCGTTTGACAAGCCCGTTCAATCACAGTAGTGCTCGTGAATTCATGAATTTTTGTACACATTTTGTAACATCATGAAAACGATGCTGAATAATTAATATAATGCATCTTATCAACTAATCATGATGAAATAAATTGTCATTTGCTTGGTTAAGTAAAAGTATTCAATACATGCATCAAGAAATCAATTGAGAATACTACCGGTTCAAGGACTTAAATTCAATATAAGCCTATTTTATATGTATTTTCCGAATTCCGTTACCAAACTTAATCCGTCGGTGCAAAATTATCATATGTGGGTTTGACAAATCATACAGTTTCTCAAGCACATGCAACAATATAACTTTTTTGATAGACGACTATGAAAAGGTTCCATATATAGCATCATTTAATTTAGGAATTAGTATCTGGGAATGTAATGAACTATACATAAATGTTTATGTTGTGTAATAAACTACTCTGATGTTTATTATATGTAATGAATTTTCAAATCCCGATTATTGGATGTACCCGGGTATACGTGACAACTATATAAGCTGACACTTGTAAGTTTTTGATTGGTCGGGTACATCTAATAATCAGGATTTGAAAGTTTATTACATACAATAAACATCCGTGTAGTTCATTACACAACATAAACATTCGTGTATAGTTCGTTGCATTCCCAGGTACTTATTCCTTTAATTTAAGAAGCCAACAATAACATAAACATGAGTGATATGTATGAGGTTCAGATAATTCTAGCATTACCTTTAAAAAAAAAGAAGATAATTCTAGCATTACTTAGTATATATAAAACATGCCCATCTAATTTATGAGGGTTAAAAGCACCGATAATAACATATTTTGGTACATTGCTTTGGATTCGAACTCAGGCGGGCTTTACGGCCTTCACCAATACTCAGAGGTGTTTCCAGTTCTTCTGCCATTAAAAAAACATATTTTGTCAATATCCATTCATATAATGTACCTACTTCAATTCTTGGAAAATCACAATTTTGCTTCATTTATTTTTCATAAGTTGTGTTTCTAAAAAAAACTCAACTGCTCAAACTTTCTTCTGTAAAAATATTGTTTTAAGGCATATATAGTCTTTAAAAAAAAGTAGATCGATAGAAACCCCTTGATCCTATGTACCGAATTCACAATGAAATTGTTAAAACTCACCGTCTTTGGTTAATGAGTCATTTCAAATATCTTAGACTAAAGACTCTTTAGCTTATTGAGTAGGTCTCAAAACCGAGTTGTCATGTCAACACCACCTTCATCATTCATCTTCGTTCACCACCCATCGCATCCAACATCATCTTCATCCTAACCACTCATCACATCCACCATTAATTTCATCCTCACCACCGCATCATCACTATGATCTTAGCCTCAGAAGCCAATATACAAGCACCACACCATCTCATCCCAACCGAGCGCCAGTAGTACGTGATTTTCATCAACATGCTCAAAACAAATAAAAATGAAACCTTGACTCATTTAAACCAATAATGTGAAATCAAAACCAAACAAAAAACCAAAATGAGAACTTGAGAAGGATTAAAAATAAAGTTGGTATGAAATCGAGATCTACAGAGGACATGGTTGGTGTACGAAAGTATAACATCTCTTGTAGATTACCTTTTCTCATTTATAATGCTTCTTTTTATTGTGTTAGACCATCTCCAAAGGCTTCAATGATGTCGGCGTTAGGCATCCATAGCGCCAACATCTCCTACGTGATCCGTTGGAGGACCGGCGCTATGGTCAGCGCTATGGCGTCAAAGCCATAGCCATGGCTTTGTGAACGAACTATTAAAGGGTACTGCACCCTCGAGTGCATTTCTTGTCAATAATGTAAACAAACACGGTTATTATCTTGTCGGCAAGATTTATCCAGAGCGGTCTATGTTTGTCAAAAGCAATTCGGCACCACCAAACAAGAAACGTAAAGTATTCAAAAAGGTCCAAGAAGTCAAAGAAAGGGTGTTGAACGAGTATCCAGATTGTGTCAAGGTCCAATGAAAAAAGTTTTTTCAACACAAATAAACGAAAACGAATCATATTCACTTACATCATATTACATAATAAAAAAAATAATAAATGGGTGGGAATCCTCTGTTCCATGTATCGTCTTGGTACCTAGAGCGCATACCGCATAGAACTCATGCTCAGTAAGTCACCATCCTCACACATGGATCACAAGATATAATTTTTTCACTTGGCTTTGGCAAGTTTCAAACCTGTGACATGCAACCTTTATCTGTGGACTCATATGGTCACATGATGATAGTACAACTCCATTTATTGATGGATTGGTCTTACATAATATGAATGTAAAAAAAAATGGATTCATAAGAAGGGCCCCCAACTATATTATCACCAACCAATTCACAAACATTCAATGTTCAAACATATGAATAAATCAGTTTAGTGCACTTCAATTCTTCAAATACTCGAAAAGTATGTCTGATAGAAACACATCACAACCTTCAACATTATCTTACGGGGATACGTTTAGAACCTCGACAATTCATATTTTTGTTTT
>JAOEHQ010031227.1:0-13236 GCA_025447715.1 Asclepias incarnata | reverse complement strand
AAGACCCAAATTCCACTAATTCACATTAACCAAACAAATCAATTACAAAAGTCAATGGGTCAAAATAGCAAATGTTACATGGTTAGTAGAAGTTTATCAAAATGAACGCTTAACTTAATGATTGAATCGAGAGTACATAAGCGTACGACCATTGGGTCAGACGAGTGCAATAGTGAGATCCAATTGTAAGCTGTAGGGAGTATTCATCGGCTGGTGTGATAAAACTTGTTTCTGGTTGTTCAAGCCTTTAGTCGCGCCGCGACAGACCAATATCGCGCCGTATTTTGGTTCTGTTCTGTCTTAAACTTTGAAGCATTTGTCTATCCTGGAGTCTTATGGTTTTGCTAATGGATGTCGTGAATGGAAACCTTCTCAATCTCAGATAGATGGCCAAGATGGGAACAACTATTGGCTTCAGTTAATGAGCCACCATATAGCAGGTGAAGTACGTCACGAATACGCTGACTATACGTCAAACTAATATAATCAAGTGTTACCTATCTATAACCCTAAAACTTAAATAATGTCGCGCTATAACTGTATGCATTTAATGGTAAACTAGGGGGTAAAACGATAACCACAGTGAGAATGAAGCAACGAATTAAAACATGGAGAGCAACTAAGAACATTGGGGAAATGGATATACGATGAGGAGTCCGATGAGTCATGGCAAGGGATTCCAACACTTAGTATGAAGAATGCGTGCGACATCACCTGTATAAACGTTTGAATGTTCCAACGAATCATAAACTAAAACTTCTTACCTAAATTGATACCTGTAATCTATCGTGCAACTGAATGAAAATTTTGCTAATGTGATGGCGAAATATTCCTGAGGTGTATGTATCGAGCTTCAAATGAAAGAGATTAAAAAGTTCTCGACAAATTGCCTTAGGGATTTCTATGTGAAGAAAGCAGTGTCAAAATGGGCGTGAACATAAGTACTACCAGTTCGAAGTGAGTGAAGAGTTGGGAATCAGAAAACATATTGGCAAGCTGATGTGTGTCATTTGACACACTTTTACCGTAGGTTTATTGGCCATTTATTGATGTTTTACAGTCGTTTTAGCATGCATTTGGTGCGTTTATGGTATTTGTTAGTGTTTCAGGCTACTAGCAGGTATTATATGGAGAAAACGATGTTTTAAGGCCAAAAAGACGTTTCGGTATGATCCCGAGAAGCTGAACAAGGAAAAACTACAAGTTAGTGCAGGAAACTGTCAGAGTGCGACGCACTCTATGGGAGTGCGACGCATCCAATGAAGCCGGGAGCCCATGCGATGGATAGGTGCGACGCAGTTTAGCAGTTTTGGAACAAGGTGCGACGCACCTTAACAAAGTGCGACGCACCCATTAAAGCCGCGAGTGGATGCGATGATGATATGCGACGCACTTTAGAGCACAAAATCAGAGTGCGACGCACTCAAACCTTTAAGGTGCGACGCACCCCCTGTACGGACGAGTTAGGGTTTGAGCTTCCAACATATAAATACTTAGCATTTTACAACCAAACACTTATCTTTCATTCCATAGACTTTCTCCAGCCGTTTTTCATCATTTTCAAGGAGGTTTTCATCCGATTCATCATCCTTGAAGATCCGGATTACGATTGGGAGAATTATTTCATTTCATCAACAATTCTAGCATTTTATTGGATTGATTTCTTCGATTGGTACAATATGTTTTCATTATTTATCATTTGTTCATTTCATTTCAATATGTGTGGCTAGACCTTTAATCATCCATTGAGATGATGTGAAACAATATCAATGGTTGCATTATCTTTTTAATTCAAAGTGATTTCTTTTAACATTGTGTTGAGATCTTGATGAATTATTTCTTTATCATTTATTATTATTATTGTTGGTGATATATATGTGTCTCGTTGGTGGTACCAGTTATGCATGTATATGATTTCAGTCTTTTGATTGTCGCTAGTTCATGGTATGATTGTAACACCCCACCTTTGGCGGAAACATGGGATGCCACATAAAGCACCATAGTATGGAAATTACATAGAGCAACGCTAAATGAGATGACTTCAAAGGAAATCCAAAATAACAATGCACACATATCATACATGAAACAAATTACAATACAAATCAAACATATAAGTTCCCATACTAAACCCTGCAGGAAGGGTTCATACAAGTCATCGACTTGTGAATATAAGTCCAACATGCTCCTAGCAACTCTTCATGCATTATTCCTTGGGTTTCCTTGTTTATCTGAAAAGTGTACTAAACAAAGTCAACACTAGGTTGGTGAGTTCGTAGGATAGGATGACAAGGATCGATTGCCAAGCCACCCCAAAACATATAACAAATAAATGAACTAACAACGAACTTAAGGAAATCGCAAAGTAAAATGTACACACAAAAGATCATTTCAACAAGTAATCACACTGCAAGCAATAGTTAGATTACACATAGGTGAGCCACCACCAAAGGGTGCTCTCGTTCATCAAAGTGAGTCACCACCACAGGGTGCTCTTGTCCATAAAATGTATCCGGATACTGGCGTGGTCTTACGGTTCAACAACCTGCCTTTGGTGCCAAGTACATCATCTCCACACATTAACCATAAACACCTCAATTGTCCATCCATGTCCAATCAATCATCACAATCAAACCAATACAAACCAACAAGCATTGAAAACATTTAATATCAATGTACACTTACAAGAGGATTCACCACGAGGGTGACATAGACGCTTATATACAGGGTTCCCCAGCGGCGTTCCCACCACGTCTATATCACTTCGATGATTTCACCACTCTCCATGTACACATCAATAAAACGAGTTCATAAATGTAAATAAACAATTCACAAACCAAATCATATTGTCACAAGATCAAATAATGTCATCAACAAGATTTGTACACTTTTCAGCCCGAATCTCTATTGAGTAGGGACTACGAAACTCACCTGAAGTCCTTAAGCATTATGTATTCTGAAATTAGTCCATTTGACATTCAAATAATCTGAACGTCATAGTCTGTCAATGATTTTAAATAATAAGTATTTTGAATTACACCATATTAGTTATATATATATAATCATATATGACACACGCTATTGTATACATGTATCGATACTTAATTACATATACGTATTTTAAGTATGTCTCATTTAGTTATTTTTATCATTCATATAAAAGATTTGAATCTCGTCTTTCATTTTATCAAAATCAGAAGATTATATAAATCACTTGAACCTTTGTCATAACTTGGTAAAACACGGTTTTAAACTCGAATTACATTTGACCCGAAAAACGTAAAAGACTGGATCCATCACCCCTTAATATCCTATCCTTTATATATACTAATAACAATAATAATAATAATAATAATAATAATAATAATAATAATAATAATAATAATAATAATACATCCCTTTCTCTCTCTCGATCTATTCTCGGCACACACACGCACACACAGAACCCACATACACACATACACACACATATATTGATATATATATATACGATATAAACTTCACATATATATATACGCGCACTACACCCTGGTATATGTATATATATACCTTTTGTTATAAAACTGGGCTCGAGTGGTGGTGGTAACACCTCGGGGCAGTAGCAAAGCCGAAGCAGCAGCAGTAAGAATGGCAGCAGCAACCATAACAACGAACGACAACAATAGAAAAACAACAACACAACAACCGCAGCAGTAGAGGAAAACAGCGGCAGACAACAACAAGAAACAGCAGGTCGAGTAGTGGCAGCAATCAGAGGAGACTTAAAATGGTTTTAGGCGGCTGGAAGGTGGCGGCAGTGATCGTAGTTCACAGCGACAGTATAAGGGTAGTAGTAGTAGTAGTCATCGAGTGACAGTAGTGGTACAACCATAGCAGTAGTAGTTATGGTTCGGTGGTGGTGATGTAGTACTTGTAAGTAAGCAAGACCACCCATTCATTCTATTAAATCATCGGCAGTATATGTATCTATATATACGCATGCATGGGTATGTATGTTGGGCCGGAAAGAAAGAAGCATGAAAAGAGAAATGATCGGGGTGCCGTTAGGAGAAAGTGATCGGCTCTTTTTCTGGCTAAGAGAAGGCGACGTGGGAAGGGAGAAAAGGAAACGAGTGAGGGAGAGAGTGTGGTAATGATAAATATGTACATACATACCTATAAATATATATATTTTACTCCACCGAAAGCAAAACAAAAAGAATTGAAAAGAAAAAAAAAAGGAGGTCGGTGTGTGGTTTTGTTCCTAATATAATATCTACAGAATCCATTATTATGGTTACTCAAAAGGGGCAGACAGCAAGAAATTAGGGAGAGCATAAAGTAAAAGAAGGGAATCATGGGGGTGCACCGAAAACAAAAAGAATAAAATAAATTAACTATGTGATTTACGGATGGATGGAATAGCCACAGTCAAAAGAATAACAGTGTAATGGTTATATATATATATATATATATATATATGTGGCTTAAAGTCTTAGTGAAAAAAAAAGGAACTGACAAATATAAAATGTTCACGCGGAAGGATAGTCCAAAAGAAAAGAACACTATCCCGAAATTCACGGGAATGCACCGAAAGAAGAAAAGAAAATAGGCGGTTCACGCGGAGAAAAAGAAAAGACAAAGGATTTATGGACTTTTAATCACCACTTGTCAGATATTTAGTCCGTAATTTATTTTAAATAGTTGACATTAAATTTGCCAACTTTTAAATGGGATCTTATTAAGACATTAGACACAATACCTCAAAATTTAGTGTCCTCCATTAACCGTCTTTTATTTAAATTTATAATGTGAAATTATATTTATTATTTGTATTAAAAAAAATTGTTTGTCACTATAAAGTTGACGTCAAATAACCATTTAATTATAAAAATTTATCGTATAATACTCAAAGTCAAATGGTCAAAACGGTAGTTGTTACAATGATAGTGAATGATTTAATAATAATAGGATTTAATCTGTCAAGTAAAGTTTAGCGGATGGTGGTACCACGTTGTCTTTACATAAACACAATTGTTATCAATATAATCAACCAAACTAATAGATTAGAATAATTGTTTTGGCTTGGCCAGCTTTTACAAGGAAACTGATTTGTTAGGTGATTGAACCGATTTCATAAACGTTGGTGGTACCAGTTTGTGTGTCTTTTTAGTCACGATTATTGTTATCACGTATTTGAATTGGGTCTTAATTATATGCAACCGGCGGTATTGTGGATCTGAATCTTGGTGGATGAGCTTTTAAATTCCTGTTTTCACAACAAAAATCATTTTCGATATATTCTCCGGAATAGCTGACTGTTACTATTTTTACTAACTGTTTGAAGCAAGGCCCTGACTCCTGGTCATTAAACGTTTCCTTTTAGTTTTACATTAATTCGTGATTTCTCTTAATAATCAGTCCCTGAGTTCGATTCCGGACTTACTTTTAGCTATACTGCATACGAACGGGTCCACTGCCCGAGAGTGTGTAGTAGCCAGTTAATAGTCTGTTTGGTATATAAATTTAAGACTAGATATTTCACATCAAGTTTTTGGCGCCGCTGCCGGGGACTGATAATTCAAGAGACTTTGCTTGAGTTTTTGTAAATCGATCCTTTCTTGTGTTCTTTCACAAAAAATTTATTGCTTTATTTTTATTCTATTTTATTTATTTTCTTGTAATCTGGTGCGGTTAACGTTTGTTGATTTTGTTTTGTAGACTTCCAGGTAGTGGATGAACACAAGGGCTTCTGGAGCACCACTCAAGAGTCCTTTGTCCAATCCTGAAAAGTCTAGGAGGCGAGTCAGGAAGCATAAGAAACCGATTACAGCATCTACCAGTACCATAGATACAGAAACGAGTTCGAAGGACAACCCCCTCAAACAACCAGAGTTTTCACTTGTTAACGAGGAGGTTGCTCATTCTGATTCGTACTCGGATTTTGAAGAAGAAGAAGACAAGGTAGTAGAAACCGTAGCTCCTATTGTACCGGTACAAGCTCGCCGTCGTCGAGTAATCATGGGAGATGAACAACCGAGAAACCGTTTTGATATCCCACGTGGGGAACGAACTCGAGTTATTCCACAAACTCGAGGAACTGCTATTGTTCCCCCACAAACTGCTGATAATTTTTCTGTTAAGGGTAATCATCTTCAAAAAGTTGAAGAGCAGCAGTTTGATGGAGTAAGGAAATGGGACCCACATGAGCACTTGGAGAGGTTTGAGAAGATTTGTAGGTTGTACAAGTATGGACCTGCCCAAGCCGAAGCGGTAAAACTGGAACTATTCCCTATGTCTCTTGTAGGGAAAGCAACAACTTGGTTTAAGGAGCTCGATGAGAACAGTTTCACTACTTGGGATGAGTTGAGAGAAGCTTTCATTGAGCGATTCTTTTCAGCTCAGATGACTAGAAAGCTACTGATAGAGATCAATTCGTTCAAACAAGATTCAGGTGAAGATCTTGTAGATGCTTGGAGGAGACTGAAGGAGTTGTTGAGGAATTGTCCCGGCCATGGAATTGACAAAGAAGTGCTCTTAGACATCTTTGTGGGAGGTTTGACCAGGAAGACTAAGAGGGAGCTCAGTTGGGCTAGTGGTGGCAATTTAGACAACGTCACTACTACTGAATTGTACAAGATTATGGAAGACTTAGTGAAGTCTGATGCAGCTGATGAATGTGAACAGAATGTCAGACCCAAAAGAACCGTGGCTAGAATTGAAGGTAGTAGTGGAAGTTCAGGTGGTAATGAAGTGTTAGAAGAGGTTAAAGCACTTTCAGAAACAATGAACAAGACCTTCCAGCAAATCGGTAAGGATATGAAGGTACTAGCTAGTGGTTGTGAGCTTTGTGGGGGAACTCATTATATGGAAGATTGTGCTGAGTTCGTGCAAGAGGATGTGAAGTATGTTCAGAACTTGGGACAATATCAGAACTCATATCAGCGTGGAAGCGGTTATCAAAACCGCAATTCAGGTAATTCTGGTTATGCTCCTGCTTTTGCTCCTAATTCTTCTAATTTTGGTAACAGGTGGAGATCAAATCAAGACAATCAACCACCACCTCAGACCAAAGCAGCTGGATCATCTGGAGGAGATGCATCGTCTGATCTCATGTCCATGATGAAGGACTTTATTGACATACAGAAAGGCAAGAACAACCAGTTGGAAGCTGACAATAGGAAGTTGTTTTCCACTCTTGATGGAGTGACATCTAGACTTGATGGTTTGAGCAGCAGAATGGACATGTCGATGAAGAATCAACAAGCTTCTATTTCAGACTTGGAGAAGCGAATTGACAGAATGGGAAATAGTTCAAGACCGATCGGAACTCTACCCAGTAACACTCAAGCCAACCCGAATACTTCCAAACCACCAGTTCAAGGCCAGAAATACACCCCTCCCAATGTCCGAAATGAGCATGTCAATGCCATTTCAACTCGTTCTGGTAAGGTGTATAAATCTTCTACTTCTGTTTCTAACCCAGATGTGCAGGTAAATGAAGATGAAGCTGATGAACAAGTTGATGAAGAGTTGGAGATGGAGCCGAACCCAGCCGTGAAGACTCCGGCCGTTCCATCTAAACCGGTTGTACAGCCCGAGGTTAAGGCTTACAAACCGAAGATCCTTTATCCTCAACGTTTGAGGAAAGAGAAGATACAGGAACAATTTAATAAATTCTTTGAGATGATTAAATCTGTTACAATTAATGTTCCTTTAGTTGATCTTATTGCAGGGATGCCTAACTATGCCAAGTTCATCAAGGAACTTGTGACTGATAAGAAGAAGCTGGAGGAGGCCAAGGCGACTTTCTTGAATGAGCAATGTTCAGCCATTGTTCAGAGCCATATCCCTCCTAAGTTGGAGGATCCAGGGAGTTTTCTCATTACTTGTTCTTTTGGTAGTAAACTCACCTGTGCTGCACTAGCCGATCTTGGGGCTAGTATTAATTTGATGCCTTATTCTGTTTATACTAAATTATCTTTGAGGGCATTGAAGCCAACTAGGATGAGCATTAGGCTCGCTGACCATACCTTTCAGTATCCCATGGGGGTAGCTGAGAATATGCAAATACAAGTTGGCCATATAATTTTTGTTGTTGATTTTGTGATTCTAGAGATGCAGGAGGACACTAAGGTCCCACTAATTTTAGGCCGACCATTCCTTTACACCGCAGACGCTATCGTCCGTGTAAGGGATAAGGAAATTTCCTTAGGGGTCGGAGAAGATAGAGTCACTTTTCAAATTGATAAAGCTTTAAAACATCCTTACTCATCTGATGATACTTGTTTTCGTATTGATGTTTTTGAAGATGACTTGGAAAGAGAGATGCTGGAGACCGTTGTACCAGAGGGAACAGGTGAAATGGAAATCGCTCGAAGTGGAGACATGGAGATGACAAATGATTTGTTCGAGGAAATCATGTCTTTGAGTGTGGATGTTCTTTCACCGGAGGAGGACAAGAGGTTTGAAGAGATCAAAGCAGATTTAAGCTCAAGGATCCCAACTTCGGTGGAAAAACCACCAATTGATTTGGAGCTTAAACCATTGCCCGAGCATTTGGAGTATGCTTATTTGGAGGGTACATCTCTTTTACCTGTTGTTATTTCGTCATCACTTTTGGATGACGAGAAAGATAAGTTAATGACTGTCTTGAAGGCCCATAAAAAGGCCTTTGCTTGGAAGACATCGGACATACCCGGGATTAGCCCCGATTTTTGCAAACATAAGATAAGTTTACTTGATGAAATAAAACCTGTTGTGCAAAGACAAAGAAGGCTTAATCCTAACATGAAAGAGGTTGTTAAAAAGCAAGTGATTAAACTGCTAGATGCCGGTATTATTTTTCCTATTGCTGATAGCCCATGGGTAAGTCCGGTGCATTGTGTGCCGAAAAAGGGGGGGATGACTGTTGTGACTAATGACCGGAACGAGCTAGTTCCATCCCGAACAGTCACGGATTGGCGTGTTTGTATTGACTATCGTAGGTTGAATGATGCCACCCGTAAGGACCATTTCCCTTTACCCTTCATTGACCAGATGCTCGAACGGTTAGCCGACAACGAGTACTTTTGCTTTTTAGATGGATTTTCCGGCTATTTTCAGATTCCCATTGACCCGGCCGACCAAGAAAAGACCACCTTTACTTGCCCGTTTGGGACCTATGCCTACCGTAGGATGCCTTTTGGTCTTTGCAATGCCCCTGGCACCTTTCAAAGGTGCATGATAGCGATATTCCAGGACATGCTAGAGACTTCCATGGAAGTCTTTATGGATGATTTCTCGGTGTTTGGGGATTCTTTTGATTCTTTTTTGGCCAATTTAGATAAAATGCTTGATAGATGTGAGAAAGCCCATTTGGTTTTGAATTGGGAAAAATGCCACTTCATGGTGAAGGAGGGCATTGTTTTGGGCCACAAAGTTTCAAAAGTTGGTTTAGAAGTTGATAAGGCAAAAATAGATGTGATTGCTAAGTTGCCTCCGCCCACGAACGTGAAGGCGGTTAGAAGTTTTTTGGGTCATGCTGGATTTTATAGGCGTTTCATTAAGGACTTTTCCAAGATAACTCGCCCTATGACCAAATTACTTGAGAAGGATGTTCCTTTTGTGTTTGATGCGGAATGCCTTAAGGCATTTGATTTGTTAAAGGACCGATTGACTCATGCACCCATTATGGTTTCGCCTAATTGGAATTTACAATTTGAACTAATGTGTGATGCAAGTGACTTTGCAGTTGGTGCAGTTCTCGGACAGAGGGAAGGTAATCACTTCCAGCCCATCTATTTTGCTATCAAGACTTTAAATCCTGCCCAACAGAACTATACCACGACTGAGAAGGAGTTATTAGCTGTCGTTTATGCATTTGATAAGTTTCGGTCGTATTTGGTGCTTAGTAAGACCATAGTTTTTACCGACCACTCCGCCCTAAAGTATCTATTTAGTAAACAAGATGCTAAACCCCGTCTTATCCGTTGGGTTTTGTTGTTACAAGAATTTGATATTGAAATAAAGGATAAGAAAGGGGCGGAGAATTTAGCGGCCGACCATTTGAGTAGACTTGAGAACCCTCACCTTGAGGAGTTAAGGGAAGAGGACATCGATGATGCCTTCCCGGATGAGAGTCTTATGATGATTGATAATGATGAGGATATTCCATGGTTTGCAGATTTGGCTAACTATATTTGTGCAGGTGTCATCCCAAAAGACTTATCTTACCAACAAAAGAAGAAATTCTTTTCGGAGGTAAAACATTATTTTTGGGAAGAACCCTTTTTGTTTCGTATGTGTGCAGATGGAATGATCAGAAGGTGTGTATCCGGTGCTGAAACCCGGAAGATATTGGATAGTTGTCACCATGGACCTACCGGTGGTCATTACGGACCATCTGTTACCGGTAGGAAGGTTTTTGAAGCTGGATTCTATTGGCCCACCATTTTCAGAGAAGCGAAGACCTTGGTGGAGGTTTGTGATATTTGTCAGAGACAAGGAAACATAACCAAGAGGGACGAAATGCCTCAGCAATCAATTCAGGTATGTGAGGTTTTCGATGTTTGGGGGATTGACTTCATGGGACCCTTCCCACCCTCCAACAAGCATCTCTATATTTTGGTAGCGGTTGATTATGTCTCCAAGTGGGCCGAAGCGAAAGCATTGATGACAAATGATGGTAAGGTTGTGATTGATTTTCTGAAACAATTGTTTTGTCGTTTTGGTGTACCAAGAGCTTTGATGAGCGACAGGGGAACCCATTTTGCAAATAGTCAATTGGCAAAGGTTCTTAAAAAGTATGGTGTCACTCATCGTTTCTCTACTTCGTATCACCCACAAACTAGTGGGCAAGTAGAAAACACAAACCGTGCTTTGAAAATAATCTTGGAGAAAACAGTGGGGGACAACCCAAAGATTTGGTCCAAGAAGCTTGATGATGCACTTTGGGCATTCCGGACCGCATTCAAAACCCCAATTGGCACTACACCTTATCGTTTGCTCTATGGTAAAACTTGTCATTTGCCGGTAGAAATTGAGCATAAGGCGTATTGGGCGCTCAAGAATTGTAACTTGGATCTCCTTGAAGCGGGTGAGCATCGATTTCTGCAACTACATGAGTTAGATGAGTTGAGGCTTCAAGCATATGATAGCTCGATGTTGTACAAGGAAAGAACCAAGGTATGGCATGACAACCGGTTGAGAAGAAAGGATTTCAAAGCAGGTGACAAGGTATTGCTATTCCTCTCTAAGTTCAAGATCAAGCAACCGAAGTTGACATCCCGTTGGACGGGACCTTACGTGGTGAAACATGTCTACCCATCCGGTTATGTTGAGCTTTACAACAAAAATGGTGGGTCTTTTAATGTCAACGGTCACCGGTTGAAGTTGTTTTATGAAGAAGAAGTTGAGGAGGGAGCCTTGATTGCGGAGCTCCCACTTTTTGAGTACTTTGAATGAACGGTAACACGAGTCTAGCTAACGACTCGCAAATAAATTAAGCGCTTCTCGGGAGGCAACCCGAGTGTTTTAATTTTTAATTTTTGTTTTCGAATTCATTTTAGTTGCAGGTTTATGTCGGATGCTTAATTGTGGTTTAGTTGGAATTTGGGAGCTAAGACACAAGTTTAACAAGTTTTGGTGGCCAGGACATTAGAGTGCGACGCACTACAACATCGCACTGGGTTGCGGCTTCAACGAGTGCGACGCACCTTATAGAGTGCGACGCATCTTATGGATTTCACATCGCATCCCACCATCGCACCATGTCTCGGCTCGTTAGAGTGCGACGCACCTTCATAAGGTGCGACGCATCCTTGTGGCTATCCATCGCACCATGCTATCGCACCCCTTCGCGGCATAATGAGGTGCGACGCACTCACTTGGAGTGCGACGCATTTGAAGAAGGACCAATCGCACTAAGCTATCGCATCATGTTTCGGCATGTTAAAGTGCGACGCACCTTGTTAGGGTGCGACGCACTCCGTAAGTCTTCTTGTTTTTAAATTTTTGTTTTTATTTATTTATTTATAAAATCAAAAAAAAAAAAAAAGGGTTAAGTGCGACGCACTCTTAAGAGTGCGACGCATCAAACTAGAAATCTGGTCAAAAAGGGGATCGGGTAGGGTTTACTTTCACAATTAAAGTTTTTGAACTTTTTACTTCCCTTCTCTTTCTCTCCCTACCACCGCACCCCCTCCCTATTACTTTTCTAATCTCTTGAAATCTCATCATCTTCTTCCACTCTCATCATCATTCTACAATGGGAAGATCGGTAAGTGATTCTTGTACTCCTTTATCCTTGCTATTTTGTAGTAAAGTTGTAAGAATCCTTATATTCCATGTATTTGTTATTTTATTTTGGTATTTGCATGATGATAATGATAGATTATTTGCTAATCTTGATGATGAGTATTGTTTTGTGTGTGTGTGGGGGGGGGGAAGTATCTGTTCTGTGGGTGTTTCGTATTTGGGTGATTGCTTGATGAATCTTATGTGTTAGTGTAATAGTTTCATTTATTTGAAGTTTATATTCACTATTCACGACCTGCAACTTGAAACCCAGAAAAAAGAAGCCGAGTGCGACGCACTCTATTTGGTGCCATCGCACCCTGTCATCGCACTGACTCTCGGCTTGTTTAAGTGCGACGCACTCTTAATGAGTGCGACGCATCTTCGAGTTACCCATCGCACTTGGCCATCGCACCCACACTCGGCCTTTATAAGTGCGACGCACTCTTAAGAGTGCGACGCATTCCTTCCAGTTTTCAGTTTTTGTTCTTTAATCTTTGAGAATGTCTTGCAAATCATTTCATCCTTAACTTATTGATTGCTTGCTTCTCAGGGCAAATCTGCTGGAAAATGTCCCGCAACTTCTAGGGACGAAGATGAAGACTATGAGTTCTCCGAAGATGAAGCTGCCACATTGGTCCGATCGGTCAGCGAAAAAAGAAAGGGCGGCTCAAAATCCAAAAAGAAAGCAGTATTGAGCGCTGAAGCACGGGCCATGCGCCCCGAGACTCATGAATGGCTTTCGTGGCCTAGAGCTAAAGCGGAAGATAAGATCAAATACACAAACCGCTTAGCCTTGTTGCAACACAATGTGTAACATTTCGTATTTTAATATACGTACATTCGTACATTACTGTATACTTATACGTTTATTAATTAATTAAACGTACAATCGTCTCGAAACGCATAACCGACTTACGAATTTATTTTATAAATTCGGAACATATTATTGGAAACAATAAACTTTAAACAATTAGTAATTAA
>JAOEHQ010031206.1:0-13239 GCA_025447715.1 Asclepias incarnata | reverse complement strand
CACGTAAGAAAATGCTGACGTGGCGAGCTCAGAGAGTGCCACGTGAGCACTTTCTGATAGCCATATATATATATATAGAGAGATATATCTTCTAGAACTAGTCTAAATTACTAATACTAACTATATTACTACAATTTGCCTAATTATATAACAATGTTAAATTACCTACCAAATTCGTCAATAAAAATATGATATGAGTCGTATCATATGACTGCCACTCCTGCTTATAGAGACAAAATAGTTTTTTATTTTGGGTTTTATTATGGCCACTCAAAATTTTGTATAAAAGCACAAGTTGGACCGCTCCATATTAGATAATAGGACCATTGTTGGGCTAGACCATATGATTAATTCTTACTTTCAACTTCACATCACTACAGCACTACTAACCCATGTCATCAAGTAATGTAAGGCCTCTTGTTAGTTGTTATAAGGCGTCGTGGTGGGCGTCGGTGTCGGCTCAAGACGCTACTACTACCATTGCGTCTTGGGCTAGGTGTCGTGGTGGTAGTTCCAAACTGCAACGGGAAGACGCGTGAAAAGTGGGGCTTTTTTTTTTTAATATATATATATATATATACCTACATATATATATATATATACACCCCCCCCCCCCCCACCCCCACCCCACACACATATATATACCCCAAGAACATATATATATATTTGAGGATGAGATTAAAAAAAAAAAGCGCTTATAAAGAAAGGGTGTTTTTGGGGAAGAAGTGTTGATATGACGCTGATGTAACCGATAGAAATGGGGAAAAACACCCCCCTTATTACAAGAGGCATAATACTTCTGTTTTTAGAAAGTCATTTAATTACGTCTATGATTAATCCATGTAGAGGAGATAATGTATTACAGTTATTATTACATGTATTATAGTTTATTTCTCTAACCTATCTATAATCTATACTACTTATAATTCATTTGTGTGTCTTAATTTTTGAAAAATAATTTATTTGTGTCTTAATTTTTAAAAAATTTTAGTTTATATTATTTATATATTAATTTGCATAATCATTTTCATTCTTAAATATTCCAGCAATAATAACAAATACATTTTTTATATACCCGTATGTTGGACAATCTAAAACCAGCGGTCGGCGAAGCCGGCTACCGGTCACCATTACCTTTTGACGCATGTACTGAATGAAGTTTACGAATTTTATGTACACTGCAATTTAGTTTCGTTTGGAAAAATCTACGCATTGCGTGGTATACTTCTACTATATTATAAAACATGTGGCATGAGTTTTAAAATCTAAATTTTTAAGTATTTTTATATTTACTCTACCTAATCATTTCCATTTATAAAAATTTGCCAACTATGACAAACTTATATTCCTGTATGTTAGACAACCCAAAACGGACCGCCGGCGAAGCCGTCCGCCAGCCACACCATTTGCTTTGTGTACTAATTAAAATTTACGAATTTTATTTTTGAATTTGATTTACACTGAAATTTAAATTTTTTATAGGAACTCATCCAATACCGCACATTGTGCACATACACTTCTAGTTTACATAATGGCATTAATCTATTTTTCGATAGCAAAAACTATGGCATGGCATGAATTATTTGGGGGGACTATATAACCTAATCACTTAATATGTGCTTTATGTAAAGGCATATGGGTTCCCGCTCTCATCTTTTATTTGAATGCAGTAACAACAACAATGATACCAACCAATTCTTTGAATGATCCTTTTTTTTAAACATGTTTGGAAGTATATGAAAGCTAAAGCTGATTTAGATAAAATTGCCCAGATACATGTTCAAAGATGATACAACTCTTACAACATGTTGCCAAAGGGAAAATGTATGCAGCGTTGTTAGACGTCTTCTCGCCGTGTCAACAGTTTACGTTCTTTGAGGAGATCGTTATTTCATAAGTTTTGATAATAAATCTAGACCAGTTTGGCAAGAGCGTTATTTCATAACTTTTGATAGTTTTAATAATGAATCTAGACCAGTGGAAGCTGTTGTGGAGTCTATCTTTGATGAACACCTCTTTTCATGACATTTAAGATTGGCCAAAGGCTCGGCACAACGCCCTCTTTACCATAGAAAAAGGAGACTATATAACCTATCGATGGCACTTGAGGAAGATGATATGATATGTCAATCCCGAACACATAAACATGATAAATAGCATCTATGCAGGTGTAATACAAGTACGATAACAAATGTGCATTTCGATAATTAACTAGATACTCGATTTTCTACAATAGTATAAATCCGGCTTCTCAAAATCTAACAATTGAACTGGAAGCCTCTCTATAGAGATATCAATGAATAATAACAATAATAATACATTTTTTTGTCAGAATATTCTGTGCAACCCGCCCAATTCCCCAATGTACACCGTTATCTTCAACACAACAAAAACAGGAACGATCCTCCATAAGCTAAAAGAAGACCCTCCTCAAGAAAAGAAAAAAAAATTGAGTAGAGTTCATACCGAATATCCAATTAAAGTTGTCCTAGTAACCTTTTAGTTTTAGTTTTGGCTTGTCTTACACCTCTTCAATGACTTATCGTTCTCCTCCCGTGTACTTGAAAGTCTAGAACGTCCCAACGTTTCCTCAATGGGAGGAACTTCAGGTTTCTATATCAAATTAAATATCAAGACTTATTATAAAGCTATCAATAAATAAGTTGTTAACAATTTGTTGTCATAAAATCTTTAAAAAATTGTACCTTAAGCATAGGTGTTGAAAAGTTATGTGCACTAGCATTCGCTCTTTTTCCCAAGTCAATTTGTACTGAGATATTAGCGTGTGATAAGTCCACACCAGAGCTTTGTAGTGCTTCGGTTAACGTAGTCAATAACCTGTTTGCAAAACAAATTTTCCACATGGTATCACTCAAACAACTCAAAACTAGAGGTGGTAATGGGAACCCTGGTAACGGATCAAAATGGGTTCGAGTTGAAACTGAGAAAAAAAAATAGGGTCAAAACAGGCCAGGCTGGGTTGACCCGCAAACACTTATTATAAACTTTAAACTTTTTCAAAATACTTGATGAGTAGATAATGATGATGTAAATCTTTAAAGAAAGCGATTTAGGGGGGTTGATGCTTTTCAAAAAACATTTTGGGGTTTCAACTTATTTGAACATTGAAGGTGTTCTCTTTCTAGCTAAACTTTTTGATCTGAACCAAGTGACATAAAACACAACTCAATTCAGCCCATTGTAAACTGTCAAAATTGTCATCTCTAATCAAACCCAACACAATAATCAAAGCTACATGGAATAAAAAATCGTACCCTTGGGAATAGATGGCTGAGATACTAATTGTGCCACTTTCAATTGTTAGTTCCTGATCTTTCAGCTTATCACCAGCAACAGTGCAGTCGGTTGTACATGATCTACTCTGCCATAATTGGGCTGCTGCTGCTGCATTTTCGGTATCAGATGGCATAGTTGAAGGAAGTGGTGCAGCGATGCTGGTGCTTCCACAACCAGGAGAATATATGTTGGGGTGCAACGGTGAAGGGAAAGGTGATCCTTTATTGGTCAACCGAGGGTGTTGACCAATTTCCTTTATGCTTTCATGCGAACTCAAGTCAGAATCTAATAAGTTTTGCCCCTTTTTGGGAACATTTAACGCAGCACAGCCCTTGTTGACCAATGCTGATCCAGACACACGGTTTTGGACTTGCGGTTGATCAACAAATCCTTCGGTTGGTCTTTGGCTGTTGTTCTGTTCAAATCAAGATAGGTACTTAAGCAAGTATTATCGTAACGTTTCATCCCAGTTATATTTATTTGAGATAAAGCCCGCATAATGTTATTACTGAAAATAAAATAAATACTAATGAACAACATTATCTGCCAGCCAAACCGTAACTAAATAATTAAAGCACGCATGACAAACCATATGTCATAAAACTTATCTATAGTATTATCAGTCTATGAAATATCATTGTTACATGTTTTACATGAAAAACCTATAATATACATGAAAGTTTGTTCTTACCCATGGGACCACTGTAGGTTGTTCGTTGTTCCATCCGCGACATGAATCCTCATACTTGTGCACTCTCTCTTGTAGATACCGAATGTATTCAATAACCTATAAAAATCAAACCTTAAAGGTTAGATTTCTATCAATTTGAATTAGAAGAATTTTGACTCGTTTACTCATGAATGGGTGGATTCATGTTTTGTTTCATCTCTAACCAGTCAAACAAATTTTTAGTGGGACACACAACTCGAAAGTCACCCTTCTTAATCATTTTACTCATAATATTAAATTATTTTTAAAATTTATATATGTTGTCATCGTATTTGACACTTTGTAGAAATAAAAAATTTAACATTTTGGGCAATAACTAAGCATTTTGGACCAATCCGTCACGACCTATTTCAACCTACACCAAAACTATCCATGTTGACCTCCCAACCCGGTCAGGCCCTCGACTTTGCCACCTCCACTTTGGCTGAAAGATAAAAGGAAAACAGACGTGTCCTCTTGGTATACCTCTAACAAAAATGATGCTTTATCTCTCTTTTGATCACCGTGAGGGATGAGTTCTCTCAACGTTGAAAATCTGCACATGTATATGAATAATGTATATCAATCTCAATGATCATATTAGAACCCAATTATCATGCACTTGTTGACTCAAGTAAAATGAAACAATGACCATTCCCCCATTTCAACATGATGAAAAGAAGAAAGAAAAAAGAAAAAGTAAAGAATGCATTACAATTTATTAATTTTTCATTGTTCACAATTAGGAGAAAAATCATGTTGTATCAGTTACCCAAGATATGGAGGATGTTCATTACAAGTGGCAATATGAATGGGTCGGGTAAACTGGGTAATGGGTTAGAACGTGTTCAGGTTATCCCGCCAGCCCTTTTTTTCATTTTATTATTACGAAAACAGCATTATTATAATAGTAATCTAAATCTAATGTATGCAAAAAAAATAGACTTTGGCCGAAGTTACCACCTCTAGTTTTATAGAATCAATTTCCATGTATCTATCAACAGAATTCAGAAAGTCTTGAACCCTAGGCGTACAAACTCCCCAAGAGGGGCTGCATAACGTACCTGTCATTGATTTTGCTTCTTCTACGTTGCTCGGTAGCAGAATGCTTTGAACGTGGGGTATTGGGCTTTTGATCATGGTGTGCTGTGTCTACTTTAACAGACAAAACACCTATCATTATGCAGAAGAATATGACATTCTGAGCATATGATCATAACTTTGTGTAAACAAGGAGATAGTAAGAGTTAAAGGATATACCTTTGTAGTGCGAGGATGGTTCTTTCTTGATAGCAAACACTTCGTCTTCATCATCCTCGTCGTCTTGAGTAATTTTAGCAGACTTTAACATATCAACAAAACTTGGATTCTTCTGGGCTGATGGACTGCAAAATATATATAAGACAACAATATGAGCATATCTGAAGATAACTAAAATTGAGAATACAGACTGGAAAGAAGATTAACAGACCGGGAAGAGGACAGGGAACTGATGGTTGTGGTTGTATGGTTATGGGCTGATGACGACTGTGATGGCCGCTCCATGGATGTCATCCATGGAACCCCTCCTATCTTCATGCCCCCTTCTGTTAACATCATTTGGAAAGCAACATTAGTCTCCACTTACTTATAAACAGGTTGATTCGGGCTATGTCTAAACTCTAAAGTATTAAACATGTAAAATAATATGTAAAAATAAAAATACAATTCAAATATTCGACACAAAAAAAAAAAACGATTCAAACACGTAGAAGAAAGTTCTCTCTTTTGATGTAGAACTCAGCCTTCCCATTTCGCTCCTGCAAATGTAAGTATATAATCAAAAGGAAACAAAGTACACCAAGCATTACCTCTAATCGCATGCCGATTTCCTGCAATATTCTCCTTCCCTGTCTTTCCCTTCTTAACCGCAGACTCTTCCCAAAGTGAGAAACCACTCCCAGTGTAAGAACTGCAATTTGAATTTTCATCATTTTTATCACTACCACTCGAATGTGCACCCGTGTTAAACACCCCTTCGGGCTTTGGCATCCTTTGTGCTTGATTAATACAAGAAATGTGACTAATACTATAAGTCCCGATCCCTCCTGGTAGAATGTGTTCCACTGCAGTTGGTGCAGCGGGTGGGACTGACTTCCCTATCGTTGGTTCCTCGATTTTACTTCCTTCTTTAGCAACATTGTTTTCGACACGTTCAAGTGGTTGCAAAAAGTCATGTGTTTCAAGATAGCCACCTATTCATTCACATATATATGTAAAAAACAACACTAAGTTACTTTTTTACAAAAGTAATTAATTAATTAAACATTCAAATTCTACTGTGTAGCATAAACAAGAAGATAAGTGTAACAAGGTTGTAATTAACGAACCGAACCAAGCCGAACTCAAGCTCGGCTCATTTAACTTCTTCGAGCCGGCTTATTTTGAGCCTTATACATATAGCTTGAGCTCGGCTAATGACCTGTTTTACAAGCTCAAGCTCGGCTAATGATCAGTTTTACAGGCTCGAGCTTGTTACTTTAAACTAGGCTCAAACTTCACTAGAATTCATTTAGGCTCAACTCGAATGGAGCTTGAATAGTTCATGAATAACTTGGTTCGTTTTTCGTTTACAGTCCTAAAGAGTAAACTTGTTAAAAAGTTTTTTTTTTTTTATATATATATATAGGGCTTAGTACTTTAAAATGCGCAAGAAACTTTATACGTTTTCTCATAGTTAGTATCAAACTTTAATTCTGTACATTGTATGTAAGTAACTTGTTATTTTGATCAAATCATGTAACATTTTTACTTGCACGTGGCAACTCATATGGTTTGCCACGTATACACTTTTACATGATTCGATCAAAATAACAAGTTACTTATATACAATGCACATGATTAAAGTTGAATACACACTATGACAAAACGTGTAAAGTTACTTATATTTTGAAATACTAAGCCCTTTTCTATTATAACCACTTTTATCTCAACTATTTCAGACCATGCAATCTCATTCATTACTTAGTTAATCTAATTAATTTTAAGCTCAACTAGGAGATTAAACAGTGATACATAGTTGACTATACTGTCTCCCTGTCAACTCTTTTTTTCTAATTTTATTTTTCGTTTTATACTTTGTTGTCATTTTTACTATTTTCATATGTTATATTTTTTATATCGCTGCACGTTATGTTTGTTATATCATAGTTATCGAAGTGACTTTATTTGTATTAATAACATATAATTATCACATATATATATATATATATATATATATATATATATTATTGCTACATGTTATGTTCAACTTCTTTTCTTCCGATTTCGATTTCGTTTTATATTTTGTTTTGTTGTTCTTATTATTGTCATATCTTATCTTATTATTGCTACAAATTATGTTCATAACACATTAAATCATTATTATCGAAGTATCGTTATATCAATGTCATATGTTTTTTTTATTAATATTATTGTTACATATTATGTTCGTAACACATTATATTATTGTTATGACAGTGTTTTACTGGTATTAATATAGTTATTGTTATATATGTTTCGTTCTTTATATTAATATTGTGATTGTTTAGTTGAAATTTAGCGTAATTGATATAAAGTTTATATTGTTATAGATTTAAATTAAATAAAAATTTTAAATCGTTAATAATTTACTTTCGTTGTGAAACATGGGTTAATATCATAAAAGTAGGAAAAAAAGAAGAAGATAGAGATAGAGATTTAAAAAAAAAAGTGTTTTGTTATTTTCATTCAGGATGAAATAGAGTTGCCCTTGAAGGATGGCTCGTTTTAATTGCTCTCTAAAGTCACTTCAATGTAATTATGTAAAGATGCCCCGTTGGGTTGCCTCAGTTGAGGTGGAAATAGAATCCCAAAAATAAAATGGGATGTGTGGACCAACCATCAATAAATGAAGGAAGTGATATTTACATTGTTCTGTAACACCTTTATTTTTATTTTATTTTTAGTTTTTAAATTTTCACCAAACACCCATGTTTGCAAAAAAGACTCTTCTATGCTCTGTACATGCCACCAAATAAAAACAGACATGGACAAAAAATTAATCAAAAGATTATAATGAAATCAAAAACAAATCTAATTGGCCAAAACCAAAAGTAATTAGTAATGTTATTAGTGATTTCCTATCATTCATGTTGGCCGGAACCAATGATGAAGGTGGAACTTTTCATGACAATCTCCACATCGCTACGTAACTAAAACGATAAGTTATTTTTTTCTTTTGAACAATCAAAGAAGATTCCGCTTTTATTTCATTTTGCTATGATTTCTTCTTAATCGATGCTTGTGTAGTTGTGTTACCTCTATTTTTGGGTTTAAACTCGTATTGCGTTAACTTTCTTGGGGGATCTTCAATCAATGTGTATGAGATTCGTGAGGATAAATTTGGGGATTCAAAATATCTAATAAAAATTATTGTAGTGAAACAAATAGTTGAAGTATTTAAAATCCAAACATACATTCATAAAGTTTTGATAATATTCATGACAATACGAGTACTACCTTTGAACAGAGGGATTTGTTTTTTGATTTCATTAACTTTTTTAATGATTGATTTTATGGTCATGTTTGTTTTCATTTGATGGTGTATACAGAGCAAAAGGGAATGTTCTTTTTTGCAAACATGGGTGTTTGGTGTAAATTTGAAAACTCAAAAGAGGGCAAAAATAGAGGTTATTAATTGAAAATGTGTGTGTGTGAGAGAGAAAATAGAGAGAGAGAAAAGATCGAAGTTGAGGAAGACGAATGGACCAAAGTCGAAGGCAAAAGATCATTAAACAAGGGAGACAAAGGCAATCCTTCTGGGCCTCCAATGGTCAAATTCTACATTGCTAACATCCCTGATGGGTGCAGAACGTGGGATATTGCGTCGGTGCTCAAGGAACATGGCGAGTTAGGAGGGGTTTACATAGCGAGGAAGAGAAATAAGGAGGGTTCTCTGTTCGGGTTTGTTAAA
Organism: Asclepias incarnata; assembly: GCA_025447715.1. Taxonomy (NCBI): domain Eukaryota; kingdom Viridiplantae; phylum Streptophyta; class Magnoliopsida; order Gentianales; family Apocynaceae; genus Asclepias; species Asclepias incarnata. The sequence continues at coordinate 4,261 of JAOEHQ010031206.1, read as the reverse complement.
TTCAAGGGAGTTAGAGATGTAAAAGAAATGGAAAGAAGAATGGGCATACTCTGAAGATTAATGTAGCAAGATTTGCGTCGAAGAATGGAAGTAATGAAGGGCCAGTTAGGGCTAGAACAGGGAGAGCTTCGGGGGCTCATACTCATCAGCCAACATGGAAGAATAATTGCTCGAAGAATGGTGTCTCGTTTAGGGATGCTGTAGCTGGGCAGAAGGTCTTTGGTGGGAAGGAATTGGTCATTGACTTGGAGATTCCTAAAGTGGGGTTGGAGTTGAAGAAGGTGCTCATTGGAAAGTGTGTTGACATTGGCACATTGGATAACTTAGAGGAGGCGATGTTGGATGCCGGCTTCAGGAGCTTTAGGCTGTGTTATGTTGGGGGTTTAAACTGTCTCGTCGAATTTCAGAATGAGAGGCATGCCGTGGAATTTATGTACAACAAAACTGCTTGGAGAGTTTGGTTCTCAAGGTTGGAAGACTGGGATGGTCAGATTCTAGCCTTTGAGAGGCATGGATAAAGATTGCGGGGGTGCCGGTTCATCTGGCCAATAAAGAGGTTTTCGACTCGATTGGCAGGCTGTTTGGGAAGATAGTTCAACCGTCGGTTGCCGAAGATAACGATTCAGACAAATCTGTGGGTAGGGTTGGCATTCTGGTAGGGGAAGGTAAAGCGGTAGACGATGAAGTTTCTTTGATTTGGAAGGATAAACGGTTCAAAGTGTGGATCATGGAGGTGAGGGACGACTGGGCACCTAAGTTTGTGGCCAACGGAGGAGTAAAAGGGGTAGTTTGGTCTGATAGATCGCCGGAAAATGGTGTCGATCCCATTGAGGTGGAGGAGGTGGAAGATGAAAAGGTGGAAATTCATGGGGAAACCAAAGAGTCGCAAGTTAACGAAGAGGAAAAGGTGCATGGGGAATCAAAGTTGCATGGGAACTCAATTTCTTCTGGTACGCATGATAAAAAAAATATAAAAAAGGAATATTTAAATGTAGGGACAAACCCGTAAATGACCAGGGTAAAAGAGCTAAAGCCAATAAGGCTAAGTCAAAAGAAAAATCGGGCTTGATGGATGAAAACTGGGCTAACAGCTTGGTGTCTTTTGCAATAAGGCCCAACAAAAGAAAACGTATTGAAGACCCATTTGGTTTAGAGGATATTATTGCTCAGGTTGATTCCCAAATGAAAAAAGAGAAGGTCAGAGAAAAGGAAATTAGGGCTGGGGTGTTCGATAATCACAAGGGGGTTGATCTCAATCTTAGCCCTAGATCCAAAGGTTCATGTACTGGTGGAAATAATGATTGTGCGAACGAAGGTGGGGAGTCTATGAATTTCCCTGATGGGGGCGAGGCTATTTCAGGAAGCAAGGTGGAATGGGAGGAGGTGTTGGAGACAATCAAGGTCGGAAAGGCAATTAGGGTGAACTTGGAAGGGGCCACTGATGTCGTCAAGTCGGTCTTGGGTGAAGAAGGTATGTACGCTGGTTTCAATGAATAGCTTATCTATCAACATCAGGGGTATGGGAGGGGAAGGGAAAGGTAAATGGATTAAGGAAATTAGATGCAAAGAGAAGGTTTCGTTTTTGGCAGTTCAGGAAGTTCAATGCTCTGAGATAAATGAAAGTTTGGTTAGTAAGTTTTGGGGGAGCTCGAAGTTTGAGTGGGTGTCGGTTCTGCCGGATGGCCGGTCTGGGGGGATTTTGTGTGTTTGGGACCCTATGGTTTTCAAAAGAATTGATAACGTTATAGATGGGAACTTTATCATGGTTAAAGGGAGAATTAAAGGAATTCCCGAGCTGGTTTACATGGTGAACGTTTACGCTCCTCAAAAAATTAATGATAAGAAAAGATTATGGGAGAAAATTATCGATTTAAAAAGGGACAAACCGGGTCTTTGGTTAGTTATGGGCGATTTCAACTCGGTGAGAATCCCAGAAGATAGGAAAGGGTCTAAATTTAATGTGGGATGTGCCAGAATTTTTAACGACTTCATTTTCAAGGCTGAATTAATGGAATTCGAAATGAAGGGGTGCAGATTCACTTATGTGAAGGGTGATGGGAGTGGCTCTAAGCTTAGTAAAATAGATAGGTTGCTGGTTAATAAGAGTGTTATGGATTTATGGCCCAAGGCTTGTGTTATGGCTCTCCCTAGGCTCCTATCGGACCATAGTCCCCTGATGCTGTCCGTTAAGGAGCTCAATTTTGGGCCAAAGCCCTTTAGGCTGCTGAATTCGTGGATGGATAGAATGGATTTTGATGAGGTTGTGAATGATGCCCTTTCTTCGTTTTTCTGCTGTGGTCCGGGGGATGTGAGGCTAAATTTGAAACTTAGGCATTTAAGGGCTCGAATTGGGGTCTTGAGAGATGAAACTCTAAAACTGGAAGGGGAAGAAAGGTTTCAATGTCAACAAGATCTTGAGGAGATGGAATTGTTAATGGAAGACAAGGTTTTGAACGAAGAGGAGGCTTGGATACGAATGGAAAGTATGAAGAGAATTGTTGAGATTGACGACTACAAAGTAAGAGACTTGAAACAGAGAGCCAAGGTTAGGTGGGCGGTGGAAGGGGATGAGAACTCGAAGTTTTTCCATGGTATGATAAACAGTCGAAAAGCTAGCAACTTGATCCCTGGGTTAATGATTGACAACGTTTGGATAGAGAAGCCAAAGGTTATAAAGAAACAGGTTTTGAGCTTCTTTAGGGAGAAGTTCCGAGAAGATATAAAATCAAGACCGAAGCTTGAAGGCTGGAATGGGGAGGTTCTTTCTGTTAGTGATGCAGATAGTTTGGTTCAGCGTTTTACGGTAGAAGAAATCAAGGCCGCGGTTTTTCAATGTGGTGACGAGAGGTCTCCGGGGCCTGATGGTTTTACATTTAAGTTTGTTAAACGGTTCTGGCACCTGTTGGAGTCAGATTTTGTTGGTTTGTTTGACGAATTTCACAAGACTGGAGTCATCAATTGGGGGTGTAGTTCTTCGTTTATCGCCCTTATTCCTAAGGTGAAGGACCCTGAGAACCTGAACGATTATAGACCAATAAATCTGGTGGGGGTGATAAATAAAGTCATCTCGAAAGTGTTGGCCAATAGGCTTGAGGTGATGGTAGGAACGGTCATTTCTGGAAATCAATTTGCGTTTTTGAGTGATAGATACATTCTCGATGGCGCTCTTATTCTCAATGAAGTTATCTCTTGGGCTAGGAAGTTGAAGAAACAACTGTTTGTCTTTAAAATTGATTTCGCTAAGGCCTACAACAACGTTAATTGAGAGTTCCTCGATTCTGTTATGAAGATGATGGGTTTCCCTCTTAGGTGGTGTCGGTGGATAATGGGGATTATGAGGTCTGCTAGATCCTCGGTTTTGGTTAATGGGGGTCGCCAACTTTCGAGTTTCAGTGCGGTAAAGGAATGAGACAAGGAGATCCCATTTCGCCTTTTCTTTTTCTTATTGTCATGGAGGCTTTATCGGTAATGGTGAACACGGCTTGCTCGAATGGTGTCTTATCTGGTATTACAATGGGTTAGAAGGGGCATAGGCTTTCGCATTTGTTATACGCCGACGATTGTGTCTTCCTGGGAGAGTGGTCGATTGAGAATGTGAAGAATGTCGCGCGGGTCCTGAGATGCTTCCATATTTGCTCAGGTCTGAAAATAAATTTGAATAAGTCTAACTTGTATGGGGTTGGGGTGGAGTCGAGGGATGCTAGTTTCATGGCTGAATCTATCAAGTGCAAGCCAGGGGTGGTTCCGTTTATCTATCTGGGAATTCGGGTTGGGGCAAATATGAATAGAATTGGTAACTGGAACTTCATTTATGATATTTTCGAGGCTAGGTTAGCTAGTTGGAAAGGAAAGAGTTTGTCTATCGGGGGTAGAGTCACGTTAATTAAATCGGTTCTTGAAAGTTTGCCCACCTATTATCTATCTCTTTTCAAAGCTCCCGGGAAGGTTATCAGTGATTTGGAAGCTATTATGAAACAGTTTTTATGGGGAGGATCGGAGTCCGTTAAAAAAAACCACTGGGTTGGGTGGGATAAGGTGACCATCTGTTAGGTCCAGGAGTGTGGATAAATCGAAGTAAATCCACACAGATTATGTTGTAGAGGGGGGTGAATACAACTTTTCAAAAATCTTGGTTGCAAATAAGCTAATCTTTTAAATCTTTTTCAAATGATGAGTAAACTAAATATAACATAAAGATTTAACAGATATATGTAAAGTAAGTAAAGAACATAAAAGCAATAAGGTAGATAAATATAAACAT
>JAOEHQ010031195.1:0-13239 GCA_025447715.1 Asclepias incarnata | reverse complement strand
TTGTGTCAAAAAGCTTTTTCGCAGTGTTAGGGTTCGTAGGTTTTCCTAAATTTTCGAATCTAAACATAAAAGTATTTTTACGAGCTCAAGTTTCAATTGCGACCTCGTATTCAATTACGAACTCGCAATTCAAGTGTGACCTCGTATTTGCTTTTGTGACCTCGTATTTGCTTGCTGATTTCGTATTTAATTGTGATCTCGTAATAGTTTGTATTACTTCACTTGCTCATTTACGACCTCGTGAATTAATTACAACCTAGTGTTAATTATACAACCTAGTGAGTTCATTAAGCGACCTCATAAGCTTGTTTGTTAACATAGTACGACCCAGTAATCTTATACAACCTCAAAAAGTTTGTATAACATTAAGTGCTCGTAACAATGACGTCACAATTGTCTGCTAATTACCAAGCTCTTATTAACCAGTTGATGCTCATGGATCATGAAACTGGAAAAGCGAATTCACCTCCGAAACTCATAAGTTTAGAACGATATTTCAACTGGAAAGGTCGTTTTGAGTCCTATTGTCGTTTAATGGACGTTAATATCGTCAAGATGTCAAGTCAATTCACGTGTACTACATACACGGAAAATGTCTAGTAACTCTACACAGATAGCTCATACAGTATGTATATATGATTTGTATGAAAAAAAAAGATTAATAGAAAACAATAATCTGTTAGAAAACATTTTGTATATTTTCCACCCCAAAACACTTAGAAAGCAGGGGCTACGAAACTCACCTGAAAATGTTTGAACGATGACGTCACTACACAATGACACCCACAATCAACGATCACCTAACAGTTCATATAACATCAAAACAACTCACAATAATGTCTTATACTCATAATGAACGTCCTAACTTATTTGAAATGCCCACAAAATGTCTATGTCAAATCTTTTAAAACGTTAGCTCGACACGAAATTTTAGGACATATATGATCAATATAACATTTGCATTTTGATAAATTGTTTATAATTAATTATTTTACGAATAAATATTTAAGCGACTCGAACCCGAAACGAAAAGTTTGACCGAGTCCACGATAGCTCGAGACGTAGCTCCGCGCGAGACTAAAAACTTAGGCTCACTTGGAAACCACGGCTCGATCGAAGAAACGAGTCGAAAAATAAAGTTTTGATCCGAAAACGAAATTATTTCACGAAACAAAATAGATCCGGCCGTTGACCAAATAGATCCGGCCCTTTGACCTTTGACCCTAGATCCGGCCCCTTTGACTTACAAAATAGATCCGGCCCATTTGCTCAAATAATTAGTTCCGGCTCAAAATACAAAACCCAATGAAAACTTAATCCGGCTATGATGTTAATAGATAAAAATAGACAACGAGTTTAATTTTTCCAAAATTTTAGATCCGGCTATGCGTTATGTCCAACAAAATGTAAGTCCGGCTAAATAAAAAAAAAAAAAGAAGTCAATTAGTCTAAATATTAAGCCCGGCCAAATTAGACAATAGATTAGGAAATTGAAAAAAATTAATGTGGACAGATTTGTTTACTTAGTAATTAAAATACAAGACCATGAGGAAAATAATTTGTTCTGTTAAAAACTAAATCCGGCTCCACTTTTCAAGCATAGATCCGGCTCTAGGCTTGGCTCAAAGACAAATATGGCTTGGCTAGGAACTGGATTAGACTCGGCTCAAGGTTACTAAGTCCGGCCGAAGCCGTTGGCTAAGTCCGGCTCCCCACCAAACCGGCCCAAAAACTTACTCAATTCGATTTTTGACGAAACATCGAGCTATAGTTTGTTAATTTACTAAGTTTTGAACCAAAACGTTAAACCATTTGTGTGACATAAACATGATCATAAGCATTTATAAAACTTAGTAACAAAACCGATTTTTAAATGAGTTAAAACTCATAAAAATAGAAAGTTTTTCAAGACACGAGTTTAAAAATCATTATTACAAATGAAAAGTATTACTACTACAAAATCATAAGGCAATTCGAAAGTTTTAAGGAAAGAAAATACTTACCCCGAAAATGACGAAAACCGAGAGAAAATAATGAGAAAAAGAAGTAGATGATGATGATGACGACTTCCTTGATGCGAATCCGAACCAAAACGTTAAGAAAATCCGGTTTTTGTATTGAGAAGTGAGAGCTAGTGTGTGTTTGTTCTTGGAGAAAATGGAAGAAGAAAGAAGAAAATAGCTATTTATATGGAGACACAATTTTACAGTTTCTACCCTCTCTACACAAATTCATTTCAAATTAAATCCCACTTTGACACCGTAACACATTACGAAGAACATGACACTCGATTGACATATTAAATATTTTGGCATTTCCAATAAGTATTCTAGTAGTTGTTAGTACCCGCGCTCTCAATCACGCGCTTGCTTTCCATTACCAAAAGTTGGTAGAATTTAAATGAACATGACTCGCGTAACTTTTATGAATAACGTCTCATATTTGAAATTGTACATAAACTTGAATGACTCTCGACTATTATATGAACGTGTTCCTGAACGATAAAATAGAGCTGGCAAGACGACTCCGATCACGGTGCTACATCACAAAACAGTTGTCGATATATATAGTTGATGAAAGTTTGTACAATATCAGAGCAATAGAGTTACTTACAGACAGGTCTCAATCACACACACATAAGTCACATCACACATACATAGTCTATTCACACAGGCCGGGACATAGTACTGGAAGGGCATCCCATATGTACTAACGAACGATCCCACAACACAGCCAATCTTGGTACCAAGAACGAACACGAACACGTCCAAAGATCGCATGCAATACATGCGGGTAATCAAAGTAACTCTATACGAACAACTCAAACATCATATTGTACATGATTAAATAGATATCGACAATACGTTAGAAAATATGTATGCTTCTCACCCCAAAAGTTTCATTAAAGAAAGGGGCTACGAGACTCACCTGAAAACGTTTAAGTGAAAAATAAGTCAAAGTATAAGATCACGAATACGAACAGCCAAGTCTGGCACACAACAGTCACACAATATCCAACTGAAACACAATCATAATTCATAAGTACTCACACTCGAACAAAATATCAAGTCTAAACTAGTGTCCTTAGAAATGCCATTGAACTTGTGTGAACGTCTGTTTCGTACATTTAAGGTTAAATCAGAAAGCCTTTAAAGTCTCATAATGTGTCGCTTTTAAACCTTAAATCATTTTATCAAGTCTTTTATGTCAAGTCTTTGCTTTCAAATCTTTTTAACATATGTTTAACCGTTTAGTCTTTCGAGAGCGATTTAAAAACGATAAAGAACGAACAACGAACACCCGGAAACATATGAAAAATCAACTTTCAGTCTAAAATCGTGTTGACCAGGTCAACAAAAGTCAACTTCGTGCTACAATGCCAAAATCGTGCGAAGTGGATGTCCAAGTTCATGCGAACTTGCAGGAAAAAGGCTATGCGATTTTGATTCAAAACGAACTTAAAAATGGCTAGGTTTTGCATAGATTCGTAGTACAATCACTAGGGAACACTATGGAACGATTTAGGATCAAAAACAAAATATTTTTAGGCCATAAAAGTCGGCCACGATCTTGGCTATACCAAGCTCGCGCGAAGTGGGTTCTTGGTCACGAAACTGAATTTTTATCCATCAAAACAACTCGTTTTTGGTTTAGAAATCGACTCAAGTGATAGGTAAACAAGTTCCCTAGAATTTGGATGCGAAAAATGATTCGAAACCTTCGATTTTGGACTCCCAAAAACCGGACCAGCCCTAATGGCGATTTTGAAAACTTTTTCATGAAAAGCGAAGAGATTCAAGGCATTTCTAGGATAGATCGAGCAATAGATTACATAAAACACTTACCAAACGATACACAAACGTGATTAGCTCGAAGATTTGCAAGAGTTTTTAGAGAGAGAAAGTTAGAGAGAGAGTGGGGATCATGAAATGAATAAGAAATGGGTGGTGAAAGGCTTTTATACCCCCACTTGGACTCTCGCAAGACTTTACAGTTTTACCCGGAAAAATATTCGTTTACATAAATCTTTCGACTCAAATCTCATTAAAACATATAACCGACACCAAAACCTTTATTTTCCAATTACGTCCGTAACGACTATAAACTTGACATATTTTATCGTTCATAAAATGAACACGTCTTACTTTATAAACATAAAGCATTTTAAACTTAGCATTTCATAGACAACTAGTGACCTATTACGAACTCGAACTCTCAAGACCACACAACATCATAAACATAATTCCAAATCTTATCTAGACACGCACTCGCACTAATCCGTCATCTAAACACGCTCACGGATTCACAATCTCAAACACCGATACCAATAAACGAGTTAGAACACGATCACAACCGTTATTCAATATTAAATAAATCAATAGTCTAGTCTCATTACCGACGACGGCGAACTGAATCACGACCGGACGGGACGCTCAGGGGACAGTTGTCACAATAAAAAATGTGTTTGTTATTATTTTTAGAATATTTAAAATTGATTATGTAAATTAATATAAAAATAATATATAATTAATTAATATATAAAATAATACAAATATTAAATGATATTAAATGATATGATGAATAAAGAAATGTTTAAATTTTTTGAAAATTAAGACATTATCCATTTGATTTATAATGTAGTATAGATAACAAGTAAACTTTGAAAACATATGCTAATCAAAAACTTTGCTTCAATATTTATGGTGTAACTAAAGTATATGCTTTGTATGATGAAAAAAAGAAATCAAGCACGTCATGCACCGGCCCATACCTAGAGTTTCATGCTTGGATCCCATATGATAAACTTATAGCCAATTGACTATCTTATGTAACATATCATTCGGATACAATGGACTAAACATTACCACTTATTCTACTTTTCGAAACACAACCTTGCAATCCCCTAAATTGCAAGGCCATCCCACACGCCTGATAATGAGTTCAAGTTTATTTATACATAACCCAAAACATCAACACGAGATAGCATGTAAATTATAATAGATAAACCAACTCATTTCATGAAAAGATATAATTTAACATTCATACTCATATAAAATAACGATCAGATGAATAAAATCTCTTCATATAATCTTAAAAAAAGGCCAACCAAATAAAGAATGCATGAGGCTTGTTAACAATTAGCCTTAATGGCCATGAATTCTCAATTCTGTAATAGTCACCACAAAATCTCTATAATATCATAAACACGGTTCAAACTACATACCTTCTCAGACAATACATCTACAATGAACACCGGAAACTTTTCCAGAAAGGCAGATAGGGGAGCTGACCAATCAGTTAAGCAAACTAAAAACTCCAAACAATGATCTTGAAGAAGTCTGAACGACCTTGAAGAACTGTAGAAAATGATATTCGCCAAATTATATATGTTTTAATTATAACTTTAATATCTAATATCATTCATTTGTATGCTTTTAAGTCATTAATCATGTTTAAATGGTCACTTAGTGTTTGCATAAGGTTTTTGTAGGTTTTATGCGAAGACATGACAATTTGGAGCTTTTGTGACGTTTTGATGATCAATAACATGAAATTGGATGCATACTAGTGAAATGGTTCCAATCTTGGCAAGTTGGATGAGCTAAACAAGTCAAAAAGGATGAAATAAAGGATTAATGACCGTTAGTCATATATAACGCCCGTTATGAAAAGGACCAGAATTATTATGCCCGCGCTAACACTCGTTAACTCCTTTGCACGCCAGTTAGCACCCATTCAGCTCCTAAAGGCCATTAGACCTAGTGTAACAGACATTACACGCGTTTCTCTATCCTAACGCCCGTTAGGTGATGTTTAACAGCCATTACACAGCCTTTTGCCTCTTAACGCCCGTTATCTTCCTTCTAACGCCCGTTAAGCGTGAGTTGGAGGCTTAGAGCTGCTTTTTGACTTTCATTTGACATTTTTTTTTGGAAAGGTGTGAATTACTCGCAAATGACGGGAGTCTAGCATACGGTATCTTAACCGGGTCCGCGCTAGAGAGCCTCTCGCAGAACAGATCCCCAATTTAAACCCCTCGATGAGAAACCCCTATCACCCAGAGATCTAGAGGAGAAAACTCACTCAAGCCCACCATAGGTGGAAATTAAATACTTGTGGCCACTTCTAAATATATCTAGGATAGGACTCGAACAGGTCTCCTTGCCACTAGATCATTTGGTGGTGATTTGGTAGACTTATTTCGTTATTGATTGGAACCATATGGAAGCTTGGCCTCAATTTTTCTTTGGGTTTTGATTCCTAGCTTGTTTAACTTTGGTCTAGCCATCTTGCCTAGCTACTAATACACACAATGACCAGCCATCCTAGCCTTCTATAAAATCCCAAAAAAACCCTATTTTCTCGGACACACTTTATAATTCTCTTTTACTATATTATTATCACACACAAGCCTTTTCTCTCAACTAAGAAACCTTAAACTCCACCACCTAAATCCACCACAAACTATTATCATCCACCTATCTCTTCACCCTTACCGTCATCTACACAATACCCACTAATATACCAGTTTTGAAATTGGATCTCAAATATAACAGTTTTGAGTATTGCAATGCATATAGATATCAAAGCTCCATCTAATAATCTGGCATTTCCAAGAAATCGACATAATCCATACCAATTTAAACACAATCAGCCTGATTGACTTGCAAAGTCAAACTGCACCTTATTTTGGAACAGTCATATATGTTACAACTGCAACATCATGATTTAAGTAACAAGCACACAACTACATTCCAATTCAACCAAAACATAAGTTCCATTCCATTATATGACCCAATAACCACAAAAATATACTTTTTAGCATGTGAAAAATGAAAAATCAGAGCTTTGTCAAAAGCAAACACCTCAAGATAGTGTACTCCCGAATCCTATATGTTTAAGTCATTTCCTTTTTATATAAGCAAAAGTTTAAAAGAAGATGTAACTAAGCAATCAACATCTCAATATGATTCTGATCGTGATTCTGACTCGAACCCTGACATATCAATATCACTGCCATCAGTATCACAAAACTCATCATCACAATTGCTCCATGGGCTTTGGAAATCCTTGAGATATTCACACTTCTCAAGCAGATCACCATTTAACTCCACATTCCAACTCCCTTGAATATCAAGATTAGTAAGTGACTTGCATTTTGTGAGGATTTCAGACAGACCAGAGTCACCAAACCGGCCAAAACAAAGTTCAATCTGCTGTAGACATGGCATGGTGTCGGCTATGGCTTTGGGTTCAGAATCATCGATAGGTGAGCAAGCATCAAGTGGAGGCATGTTTCTTTTCAGGTGAACCAAAGACTTGCATTGGTTACCAAACGCTGCAAGGCCTTTGGCTGTGAGCTTGAAGCAGTGGCTGACATCCAACATTATAAGATTTGGCAGTGGCTTTATGTGCTTCGATACCATTTGATCAGTGATAACACTCATTGGCATTTGCAGCTCTTTCAGAAATCTTCCACTGCAAAACAAGACAATTTTAATCGATTGTTTTAATCGTGTTGACTAAATAGATATTGTCTGGGTTCACAATCATATGGACTTACATTTCTTTCCCTTATAAAAAGTTTTAGAGGTCAATAGGTGTCAATTTTGACTCATTTGTCCAAAAATGGGTTGATTTGGGTTGGTATTATTCTCTAATGGGCTGAAAAGGTGCAGATTTGAAGCTTAGCTATAGCGGGTCAAATAGGCTGATGAGTTCCAATGGGTCAAGAGTTTTCGAAATCTAAAACATCCTAAACTGACTTTAATTAGAAAAGTACATAAATATTCTAACAGAAGCTTTTTATAATTTTATCCAGGATACATATTGATTATAACACTTAAAGAAAATGTTGACGGGCCAGCCTAACCCAAATGGGCATGTTGGGACTCCTATTGAAAATGAAATCTTTTGACTTGGCAAAACATCCCCAACCCGTCCTAATCACGCACTTTGCCACGTATAATAGATTAACTTAGCACACATCAAAAGTAATAACAAATGAGCCTGTTGGGACTCATATTGAAAACGACATCTTTTGACCTGCCTACACGTCCCCAACCTATCCAACTCACCCATTTTGCCGCATCTAAAACATTAGCGTAACACACAACAAAAGTAATAACACCAACGAAGGTCAAACACAAAAGATGTTTTATAGGCATGTTATGTTCCGAATTAGCAACCCTTGGACTGAAATTACCATGTAAAATACAAACAACCACTCGATTCAACAACATGCAAACATGATTATTGTCACAAAACGATATAAATAGATTTGCATGACACTTGCAACACCATCATTGTATATTCACCTATATAAGCTGCAATGTTCTTTCGTAAACTATTACACTTACGTAACTACTTACCTGTTATAGTGTTATCTGTTATCACCATTAAAGAGCATGAAAACAGTAATTTGCATGTTGATAAAAAGGAAATCAGTTTTAAAAAAAGGAACACAAATTCAAAACCATACTATCAGTATGTTGTGTTGTAAAGACCTCATTCTAAAATGGAAATATGATCATTTAATATACATTGTTCCCCTGTTTTTATATGGTAACATGTAGGATTTTTGGAATTTGCAACCAAAAAAACACATAATATTCGCAATATGTGTGTCAAAATGTTGAATCTATCACTAAAATGTAAAACACTAAAATAGGAAACCAAAAAAAAAATATAGAGGTAATCAATGAACATATCTTACAAGTACATGGCATTATAATGAATCAAACAAGGAAATGTGGATATATTTATCTAAAGGAAAATGTTAGCCCTAAGGGCTGTCGTTAACGTGCATGGAAAAATTGTACCTTTTCATATCAAAAGCCCACCTCCTGAATTTTATGATACGAGTACAGCTATTTCATGCACGTTAACTACAGCCCCGAAGGCTCTAGACCCTTATCTAAAATCGAGTTAGAATTTAATTTTCAGTTTCTTTTCAACATGGCATGCCATAAATAAGTTATGTGAGCATAAAAAGTTCATTTTCAATATATTTATATATATTTATATATTTATATATATACTTTATGTAACTTAATGTGCACGCAAACCATTTTCATCATCATACCAAAAAACCAAATAAACACATTACATGACAATATAAACATGGGGAAATGATCGTAATGCAGATTTGTTAAAAAAAAGTTTTCCATTTTGCCCTCAAATTTATTAAATGTACATATTGAATCTCTCGTATGTGAGAGGTGTAGTATATATACTTAAGGTTGCGTAATGTTGCATGATGATATCCCCATATAAACATATACATAGAGAAAAAAAAAAGTACCAATGAGCAACAAAAAAGAACCCAGATTCACCAAGACGGTAAGCAGACAAACGTTGAACAGTACACTTACTCCGTCGTACTAGCTTCATCACCACCGTATCCACCGCATTACTATCATTTCTCCGGCGACACCATCCCTGAACATTCACTTCCGACCAACAGTACGGCCCAGCCACTACTTCCATCCAGCCTTTACATACAAGTGGTACCCTCTTCATCATTTCTTCAACTGGGCCAATCTTTTTAAATATTAATGCTAGTATTTCCGGGTTCAACCCAGCCCATTTCCGCCATTCTTCCACCACTATCACCTCCGGCGCCGCCACTTTCTTCTTGTTGTGGTGGTTGCTCATGTCTGAAAAAAATGCCCACCTGTCTGTCTGTCTGTCTGGATGTTTATTTATAGGAGTGCTACTACTACTGTGGGCTGATCAGTTTTTTTTGACAGCGGACAGAGTAATAGAGTGTGCGTCTAATGGGTTTTTGACACGTGGTGATCGAAAGTGATCCAATGGTTGGAAGTTCTTTCATTTTGTATTTACAAAAATTGGGAATAAATGAGACAGTGAAATTTTGTTTTGTTTTGTAGTGTGGTACATGAAAAGTTTAAAATGTAGGTAGCATGTTCGTTGAGGTCATTTTAACAAATAGGATTGGATAAAATGAAAATTATTGAAGAAAGAGCTTTGGGTTCGATTGTCACTTTTTACATTTACTCATCACTTATACCGATATATTAAAACCTTCCAAGATGATTGTGTAGGTACCAATTCGGTACAAAGAATTAATGCGTTTCTTTCTATTTACTTTTTTTCAAAATGGTCGGAGATTCTTCTTGAAACAGTCTCTCTACCTTAAGGTAGAAGTAAGACTATCTATATTTCAGCTTCCCAAACCACGTGGAAAACAAAATTGGGTATAGTTGTTTTATATTCATTAAGTTCTTTTATGGAAAACATTTAGATGTAGTGGCGGAGCCACATGGAGGCGAAGGTGGCCACGGTTAATTGGCTTAATACAATCTCTATGAAACTTTATATTTCTGGTATACTTTTTATACATTAATTTAATCTAAAGTTAATTGGTCCATCAATAAAACATAAATTTCTGTTCGGTTCCCTAAACCTTAATTTCCTGACTATGCCACTGTTTACCCGTATGATATTAGACCTTTTTTAAACTTAACCATAAAGCAAGCTAGACCAAAAAAAAAGCACTCATGAATTTTTTTTTTTCTATTTTCCTTTTTAAACTGTCTATAATTTCATTATAACTTAAACGGTTTAAAATTTCATTATACTCTATACTTCAAAAGATATTTCAAACCAAGAAATAAAAGAGCTAACACAACTACAAATGATACAAAATGAATGCACCTATCCGAATGCTAAATAAAACAACTATCTCCATCAATCTTCCACCACTCGTGAAACAGAACAGAAAACCTCCCTGATCTCAAAATTAGAGCAACTTGACGATATCATAGATCATCGGGACTACACAGAAGATGAACTAGGTGCCTGGATAGAAACAAAAAAGCAACTTTGATCTCTGGAACATGCCAAATCTATGGACTTACACCAGAAATCAAGGGCCAAGTGGGTGAAAGACGGTGACGAAAGCACGGCTTTTTTCCATGGTTATTAATAGCCGAATTGCAAGGAACAGACTAACGGCCTTGAAACCAATGGCACTTGGCATGTGGATCCCCCCTTCAATCCGAGAAGAAGTTTTGAACTTTTTCAAAGAAAAATTTAAAGAACCACTTAAGTTAAGTCCCATCATCACATGCAAAAATATCAAAGCCCTACCTCTTGAAGACTCCAAACTTCTGATCGCTCCTCCCTTTCAGAAATAACAAAAGCAGTTTGGGCTTGTGACAGTAACCGAGCCCCAGGCCCAAATGGTTTTAATTTTGGGTTGATTAAAAGATATTGGGATACCTGGAAGATGGATATTCTAAATATCCTTCTGGATTTCTACCATAATGGCTCCATTAGCCATGACTGTAGCTCCTCCTACATCATGCTCATCCCCAAGAAAGCTTCCATCAAATCAATTGCCGACTTCCAGGCCCATTACCTTAATCGGGTGCATCAAGATAGTAATCTCCAAGGTACTCGCTCTTAGTCCCAAAATTAGACTTAAGAATTTAATAAGTTAAATATAACTGCTAAGCATGTTTATAAGCAGTTATGACTAATCATCAATTGATCACATGGTTAACCATCAGCAGTATTTGAAGAAGACAGTTGATGAAAGAGTCATCAACAGTTAAGTGGAAATAACTTTGAAGACTAATGATCTATTGACAAATAGAAGCTCACAGAAAAAGACTTAGAAGAATTTAAAGCATCAACAGTCTTGAAGTCTTTATTTGTCGCTGATGAAATCAAAACGAGTAACATCTAACTACAAGATCTGATATGTCACTTCATGTCAGAGGTGGTAGGTCTGACAGAAAAAGTCCTAGTAATAGTATATCGGTCCAATAACATTGTGACACGTATACTTCCAATACAAACACTTGCATACTGCTTATATAAATTCATATCCTTATTATAAAGGTGTCGAATATATCTAGAATAATATTTACTACTCAGTGTTCTTAAATATCATTCATCAACTGATACATCAAGAGTTCTTTCAGTAAGAACTTAAAGGATATTCCGTGAGCAGAATCTGTAGACAATAAGAAGTGTTTAGGATTAGTATTTATTATTTAATCTTGTATTCCACAATACTTCTTGTAATTCTTTGATTAATCAATAAAATAATTCCATAGATGCCACCATATAGCAAAATTCTCTTTATTAGTAGTTCTGCAATTTAGATTGATGGTGTGTCATCAATCTAGTGCACACCAAGAATCTGTACTATCAGAACTGTATTATCATTTCAAGAACAATCCAACTTTCTCTATTAACTTTCTTGGATGTTTTATGTAAAACTGTACTATCAGAATTGTATTATCATTTATTATTCTTAATCAGAATTGTATCGGCGCTATTGATGGTACTCATGTAGCAACTTGGACACCCGCATCAAAACAAAAGTCATTTCGAGGAAGAAAAACGGTACTTGTCACTCAAAATGTGATGGCGGTTTGCTCACATGACATGATGTTTACTTTTGTATATACCGGTTGGGAGAGAACGGCTAATGACTCTCGAGTTTTTAATGATGCTATTACAAGACCCGCAAACAAATTTCCTATGCCGAGTGGCGGTAAGATTTAATATATGCTCAACTTATATTTATTTATTTAAGCTAACTTTTCATATGTTTATTAACTAATTCATTTTATAATTTTTTGTAGGGCTTATTAGTCACCGGGGTATCATACTATCCCAAAAATACTTTATCATGACCCAACCTTTGTTTTCTCCTAATGTAGGGATCAACGTGACAAACACTGTTTAATATGGTGTCTAAAAATACCACCGGTGGTATTAGCCCACGTGTGAATGGTATTTGCCATCTGGCCTGCTTAGTTGGAGTGCCAGGTATTTTCTCCTTCATTTATAAAAGATAAAACGATTATAAATGAAATGAACCCTAATTCCCAAATCATTTTCACTGATCGATTAGAAACCCTAAAAACTTGTACACTATGTCTTCTTCATCTACTTCTCGATCGAAAGACAACAGTGGTTATGGGTTTTGTGATTGCGGCTTCCACTTGCACCCTCGCACTTCTTGGACCACGAAGAACCCAGGAAGGAGGTTCATTTCATGTCCGATTAAGGTAAGTGAAGGATGAAATTGTTTCGAAATTCTTGATTATTAATCAACACATTTGACTACTGATTGTATAATCAAATTGTTTTCAAGGATTCGAGGACCAAGTGTCACGTTTACAGGTTTTTAGATGTTGAGCTTCCAAGTGACTACTACAAAGAGTTGGTATATGGAATGCATAACCAACTGGAAGG
>JAOEHQ010031184.1:0-13240 GCA_025447715.1 Asclepias incarnata | reverse complement strand
AAAACTCCCTCCATTTTCTAGAAAATTAGAAATAGAAAACTAGAAAACATTTTCTCCAACTAAACGCACCCTAAATGATTTACTAAAAACTTGACCAACTCGAAAAAAACTTGTCATCCTTGTCATATCTAACGATCTATATTTGACACCTGGAACCATCTCCACCTTACGTGTCATCTCTTAACCTCACCCCCTTCCATCTCATCCCTGACCACCGCGCCACCACCGCTCTCTCACGGCGGTCTTCTCCCACTAAGTAGCAGAACACAAACAACCACCCCTAATCATCTTTTCTATAGATTAATAGTAAGTTAATCTAATTTACTATTATTATTATTATTATTATTTTTTGATTAATTGTTTCCTGGGTTTTAAATTTTAGTCAAAAGTTTGATTTAGGTAAATGAAGGACCCTTTTTTTGTTTGAAAATAAAGTATTGTTGTTTAATTTTAAAGAAAGATTAGCTTTTTAGTTAAAAGTATTTTTAAAGGTAGTCATGAGAGGCATCTAAAGATGTAAAGATAATTTCTTTTTAAAAAAGATACTTAATTTAGTTATTTAAACATGAATCTTTGTAATGGTCCAGTCACGGGATATTTGGTTAGGCTACATACATTTTAGTTAAAGACTTGACCTCTCGGATAACCTTAACGGGGAAAACCTCATCTAATTTTTTCGCTTGGTGAAGGATTTGCTTTCACTAGGATCTTGGTCATAAGGGGTTGTTTGGGTTAGCTTGTTTTAAACTTCTTTTTATCTTTTTTGTAAGCTTAAAAGCTTTTTAATGTGTTTGGATAAAATGTTTATTTTTGTGAGCATATGAGTAGGGGTGAGTCGGTAGGTTTGGGCCCAAAACCGAAACCCAAACCGAATGTTTGGGTTTTTCATTTTTTGAAACCGAAAACCGATCCAAACCAACGGTTCGGTTTGTCGGTTTTGATCTCGGTTTGGTTTCGGGGTTTTTTTTTTTAACACTTCTAGCTTATTAAGTTATAAATAAAATATTCAATTGTTATTAAAAAATATGATAAAAAAACTAAAATATAGAACTGATTAAGAATTTTATTCTTATCATGCAATTGTAGCATTATGACACTGTACTGTTTCTGCACTACCATAGTCTTCTGTTAAAAATTGTTACAAGAGTATGGTGTTATGGTGTTAATACAGTGTTACTCATGTTAGTTTATGGACGAAAATGATATAAACTAATGCTATATATCCTGCACTTTCTGTTGTCTGGTTTGCTGACAATATATATAATCCCTTGAACCAACTTTTACAATCTTCACGGTTTAATACGTGATGAAAATATGAAGCTGGGTCGTGATTCTGATACTGGTGGTCAGATATGTTTATACTGGTGGACTTCATGATTTTGTAATTCCTCTAGCTTTTGTTTTCGTGTTGTTGATTTGGAGTAGTTCTGATATTGCATTTCCTAGATATATTAGTAAAATGATATAAATATATAATAAATTAAAATATATATAATTTTGGTTCAGTTTGGTTTCAATGGTTCGGTTTTTGCATATGAAACCGAAAACCGAATCAAATGGATTTTTAATTTTTTCGGTTTTCCGGTTCGGTTTTTGCTCACCCCTAGTTATGAGGTTATTTTTTACAAAGAAATAAGCTTAATAAGTACAAGTTTTTTTTTTTTTTTCTTAATATTTATTTTTGGCTTATTAACAATGCTATTAGCCACATAATAAGCTTAAGCAATAAGAATTAAAAATAAGTTTGCTTAAAAATAAGCTTGAGCAATGAAATGGTGACCAGGTGTCGGAAATGGTTACGGGGATACCCCGGTTAGGTTGGGTACATATGCCTCAGACTCACCCACCCCGGATAAACATGAACAGGGAAAACTTGCTATGTTTACCAATTAACCTTAACTTCTTTCCTTCTGAAGTTCTAGTGTTATAGTACTTAATTTATTTATTTACCATTTCTGTAGACAATAGTGATAATGCAGTATTTTCTGTGAAATAGCATTAAAGGAACCAACTTTTGACATGCTTCATAAGTTCATTTATGAAGAAGGATGACCTTACAGGAAAAAAAATGTTGTCTTTTTATTGTTCTAGTCATTGAATATGATAATAATAATCTCATATATTTTTAGCCGTGGTTTGGACTCCACCTTTGATGGGCCATTATTCCACGGGGGGCAAGCTCACCGCTACACATACTTAGACCAGATAAAGCTTTGGTTGAAGAAACTGGCGTAGGTCCTAGAAACTTTTTACACCTACTGGTATTTGGACATTGGACCTCACAAATGTGTGAGAGTTATCCTCTCCTCGATCTGCTTAACATTATCATTTCATTCTACACTTCACTTTTCATGATAGTTTGTTTGCATAGACTCTTTGCTTTCCTTTTCTTATGTTGTTCGGTCATGTTTTATGTATTAAGTGGAGCGACACTAAACTAGTGATAATGTGTATTGTAAACCACACGACATATGCATACCAAAATAGAAAACAATAAATGGACCATGAGTTTAGAATACTAGTTTTTTAAAATGTAGATTTCATGGGATCCGGTGACGGGAACTCAGCTGCTAAGCATTCCAAACCCGCTTTAACTCAGGTTTTCCTACAATCTTACTACTTATTTTGTGCAATAATAAAGGATTTTTTGTGTCTATTACACAAGTTATCGTATGCATACTCCCCTTGTCTTCAGGAAACATATCCATCTTCATATGCCGATTGGTCAAGCTCAATGCAGGTGCATTTGGTTACTAAATTTTTGATACGCATATTGAGGTAGGTTCTAATGGAGTTATACACCATTTTGTGTTAGGCTTATCATGGTGTTGGAACTTCTCCGCCATTCTTTGCCTCAACTGTTGCATCTCCAACTCCTCATCCATATATGTGGGGAGGCCAGGTCATCCACTGTACTTAAATCACCGTTATATTTTAAGATTTGTGGATATACTGATGTATGCTTATATAACTTATTCAGCATCCTATGATGCCACCATATGGGACACCAATTCCGTACCCTGGCCTATATTCTCCCCCAGGAGTTTATGCTCATCCTGGCATGCCTATGGTAATACTAATACTAATACTAATACGCATTTCCATTTAAATTTTTAATCTGCTAGAAGATACAAAGGTAGCTCTTTCTGATATAACATTCAATTTTGCTTCTTATCCTTGCAGACTCCAAGCATAACACCGCCAACTGCAGAAATGGAACCAAAGCCCCGTGATGGGAGGGACAAGGCTCTAAACAAAAAGTCCAAGAGGACTTTGGGAAATGCGAACGGTGTTGGTGTTAGGGGTGGAGACAGTGGGAAGACCGCATCAAGTTCAGGGAATGACGGTACCAGCACCCAAAGGTTCATGGACCTAATACAGATTCTAGACTTCTTTTTGAATTTGATTACCACGTTATTCATGTTGTAGAATGTAGCATGCTAATACTCGAATTTGATCTTTAACAGTGCTGAGAGTGAAAATGATGGTTCTACAGATGGTAATTCACATTTTGATGGGTTTTTTTTAAAGAAAATCTCATCTCTGACTCTTGGGATGGAGTTAATTTTAATATATTTATCTGCAGCCAATGTGCCGAATGACTTTTCTGGGAACCCTTCAGTTCATATGCCTGCTAGCAATCTAAATACGGGGATAGACTTGTGGAATCCTTCTCCAGGAGGTTTAGTTGTAGAAACACAACCAAACCCATCTGGTGCTTCTCAGATGATGGTTGCGCCACCAATGATGCCTGATCAGTGGGCTCGGGTATAAATGAACTTTAGACACATTTCTGCCAAATAGGGAATATGAATAGACTGCAGACTTTTATCAGCAAAAATTAACTTATGATTTATATAAGTATTGTTCAGCAGAATGAGCGGGAACTGAAGAGACAAAAGCGGAAGCAATCTAATAGAGAGTCAGCTAGGAAATCAAGACTGCGCAAACAGGTAACATATGCTTCTTGTTGATATGAATGACTAAAGCTTTAGAAGATGAAAAAATATAGCTTTCTTTCTTTTTTATATTCATTGGCATGCACACGAAAATAAATATTGGTTAGGCTATGTATTTATGCACAAAATGAAGAATGCAGTTAAGGAACATATATAAAATAATTTTATCTTAATTTTGTTACTTTTGTTCATAATAAACAATAACAGTGCAGACTTGGATCGCTGAAACTTGTATTTTATAATGTGTAAATAGGCCGAGTGTGAAGAGCTACATGCAAGAGTTCAGGTACTAAGCAATGAAAATAACTCGCTCAAAGATGAACTGCAGAGGCTTTTTGAGGGATGCAAGAAGCTTAAATCTGAAAACAATTCTATAAAGGTGTAGGCCAACTCCTAACTTTATATACGTTTTTTAATATAATATCTTTTACCATGTCTTCTGGAATGTTGACCCAAAACATGGGATATGATTTATCTCCAGCAGGTAAAATATAACAAATAGCTATAGAGAGAACGAGTTAAACGGGTCAAAAGTCATCCAAACTGTATTTTTGTGTATCCAACTTATTTGTAAAATTCTCTAGAAAATGGGCCCAACCCGTTTCAACTTGCTCTATTCATACCCATTTTTGTTAGAGTTCTCTTTTGTTTTTGGTTTTGTGCAAAACATTGACAGCTTATGTTCCTTGAACAGGATAAGTTAAGCAAGTCTAGCGAACCTGCAGCATTGTCAAAACTTGATGGACATCTTCAATCTCGGGCAGATGAAGATATTAAGATGTAGCGATCAGGCTATCTAGTTGCTAAAATTACGGTTTTAGGACACAAATCTTTTGGCCATATTCAGGAAAAAACTGACTGTAGGATTGATTAATTGAACTCAAATATTGTGAACCTCATGAGGCCATGAACCCCTTTTTTTTTAGGGTAATGGTAATATTTTTATCAGAAGCTGAAGTGTCTTTTGCTGTTATTTCTAGAGTTTAGCTTTATTGAAATGTTATTACCTTTAAAGTTAGCCTTCATGGTAGAGCCATGCTTTCTTTCATGTTGGGTGTTTGATGTGATCGCCATTGGTTGGACTAACCAATTGGATGGTAACTGATAAAAGGGTTCAAACTTTAAACGCCTTGGACTCTTTCTAAAAGTAGCTTTTTAAGATTCACTGCCACCGTAATGGCACTAGCCCCGTAGCCCGTGGCCCCATGGGTCTACCACATCATTCTCCATCTCATTTGTCTAAACTCCAACAGGCTAGGTAAGCCGTCCAGTGAGTCCCGATGGTAGTTTTAACTGGCTAATCGATCTAGGCCAAAGCTTAATGGGTCCAGATCTAAAGGTGCCAAGGGAAGGACCAATCTTAAAAGGTTTTTGGCGGTCCCAAGCTTTTTGGGTCTAATCCTCATACTTTGGTCCTATATGTTTGCATCACTAGCATGTTTAGTTAAGAAAAGGGGCAGTTAAGGTTGGATTATTACAACTAGCAACATGCTTTTCACCTAGCGATATCCGAGTCGCCCATGAACCTGGTGGTATTTAGGTTCACGTCTCAACTCTCATTCAAGAGATAAGTGTATTAATTTGTATTATGAGGATATGTGTCGTTGCATTTGAAAACTTGTAGATCTTGAAGTTATCTGAAAGGAAAACCAGCTTGTATCGGATTTGTTCTATTAAAAATGCATACGTTTTTTTCTTTTCCGTCACTACAATCCCTAACTTAAGATCTTATATTTACAATACACGATTCAAGAATTGCATGCATTTTTCTTCCGGATGGCAAAATGAATTGCTAAATAATTTAAGCGAGATGGGTAACATGTCAAAACGAGATTAGTTATCACGTAACCATAACATTTCTGGCTTTGACGACTCGGAAGCACTTATTTTCGTCACCTAATTTACGTATTTCACAAATTTAACCATAAGCATAAACTTCAACCTGAATCGAACATCTATATCTTGTCAAATACTTTTCCTTGCAAATATGTATTTTTCTTTTTCATCTACAACAAAGAGTACACCCCCACAATACTACTACTACTATCCCTTAAATCCCAAGTTAGAATTTATTTTTCACAATATACCACAAAGAAAATTGAAAACCTACGATATAGTATTCGACTATTATTATCCTTGATTTTTTTTTCTTAATTAACTAACTCATAATAATGTGCTAAAACCTCCATGCTGACGTGGCTACAAGTGGCCTATCATGCCAACAAAGCACCATCTCAGCTTGCCGTTTGACCACATGGAACCCCCTGACTTGTACCCTTCTCAGTAAACACTCGGCTTGAAAGTCAGCAAATTGACTCATTCCAACGGCTTTCATTCCGGCCCTCACAAACACCTCCCTCCACGACGGCACTTGCCTGCCGGAAGCCTCAACCATCGCCGTTATCTTCGGGAGCAACACAAACGTCTCGATCTTCCTCATCCAATCACTGCCTCCGCCGCCACCGACGTTCGCCGCTTCTAGTGATTCCAATAATGTTGAATAGAATTCCAGACCGTCTATGACGGTTTGGCGGAAAAACGATGGTTCTCCTCCCATCACTCCTTCCCCGTCAACGCAGACAACGACATGCGGCGATATTCGCTGCATGTCATTTATAAAGCCTGCGCCGATACGATGGAAGACCGTTGATGAGAGGAGAACCGCTGTTTTCTCCCCATCCATAAATTTTATGGATTTAAACAATAAGTACTCGAAAGTACGAAAGGATACAAACTCAATATCGAATCTTAGTTTCAAACCTCTAGCAAATTGCCAGAGGTTATCTCTGATTAATTTCGATTCCATTTCGTATTCTTCTGGAACGATAGCAGTTATTCTAACTGCGGGAGCATGAACCTTTCGTGCCTCGGCTTTTTCCGCGATCTCTTTCAAAAAGGATGCCCAATGACCACCTAACCCGATGTCAAAATCGATAACGTGGACGATCATCGCACCTTCCACGGCTTCGAGCATGGCTTGGTTAGCCGTAAAGTCCGAGAACATCGGAATAGGAGAAACGTTTGAAAACGTTTTGTATGCTTTAATTGCTTGAACTACTTCAGATGAGGAAGAGGACTGGGTCATTCTAGTTGGCCCGGTTAGTAGACTTTGAAGTGCTTCTTTGAAATAAAAAGCGGCTCGTTGAAGCGCTTTGCCAGTTGGGGAGCGCAACCTTTGATTGAGCCGCGCCAGTATCACTTGAGCTAGCTGGATAGACCGAGTTTCAAAACACTCGGCTATCCTAATTAGCTCATCAACGTAATCAAACCCGTTCCCATTATTGTTAGTGTTATTATTATTGTTTTCCTCTTCATCCTGGCTCATGAAATCTAAAGCGTTAAGATTCGGATTTAAATTCTCAAAATCAGTATGAAAAAACATAGTTGTCGCCGGCTCACTTGTTCCCGAGTGAATCGGCGGCAGCTCAGGAAGATCAAGTGGATAAGTGGATTTAGTAGAATCATCATGAAGGCCTAATTCTCTCATTAGAGAATCCCATTCTTCGAATTGATGATCATCTGATGACGAAAACACAATAGTATTAGGATGATCACTTGTATTATTAAACTCGGATGCCTTACCCGTATTCGGGCTAGGTGGACTACGTCGTAAGTCTAGCACGGACTTTGGCTCGTATCGATTACAAACAACACCGCCGCCGCCACCACCACCACCACCACCCGTAACTTGTACCACTTGGTGTTTGATATTGTTAGTATTAGAGTTAAGATTGTTTTGGGATGAAGCAAAGGGCAATTTCATTCCTCAAATGTAACACTAAGGTTATTATGTAGAATAAAAACTTGTATATATTACAAAGGAAGGGTGTGTGTTATATGTGTTTGCGAGTAGTAAAGGGGATTTGTGAGGTAATTAATATGAGCTTTTGTAACCGGTGAAAGTGGTGGTGGTGGTGGAGGTGGTGGGGTATGGACGGCCATGTTAATGGACATGAGGGACAATGAATTGACAACACGAGATTTAGGAGGAGAGTCACAAAGATTGATTGATTGAACCATATCATAGAAGCTTCTTCCTCAAGTTCTTTGATAAAAATAAAAATAAACAACTTTTGCTTTTGAGTGATGTTTTTAATCAAAAGTTAAATTTATATTTACAACTTTTAAGATACACGGTACAAGTTTTTAAAACAACATCCTTTTTTGTGATTGATATTTGTAGCCTGGAAAGACAAGTTACCTTTGGCTTTTGTTGATTCTTTTGGTTGGGTTTCCTTCTTTTTAGAGGTAAGTGGGTTGACCTCCCACTCCTTCCATCACCTTTTGAGCTCAAACGTGAAGTTTCATGTATAATTGTTTTTTAAATGGAATTTTGTAGTTAAACGTGTTCAAACAAGAGTAACATTATATTATTATTGTGATTATTAGGTATAATATTACATAATAATATTAAATAATGCATGACTCAAGTCTCAAGAGGAATAGAGAATAATCCATGAAAATGGCAAAATCCATTTTGGAAGTAAGTACTTTCTTAGTAATTGTGGTATTTTGAACATTTTGATCCGGCCACTTTATCTGTATTATGATGCTATATACTAGAATTATAAGTTACAATGTGTGGTGATTGTTTAGCTTGAATTGAAATTTTAAAATTTAAATTTGTAGAATGAAATCTTTATTTTCAACGAGTGCACGCGCCCAAGACTTGAGATGACAGTATCCGATTTTGTCAATCGTCGGATATAATTATTGGTCGATGGTGACGGGGATGTAAGATAGGAAGATATATTATGATATCTAAATACAAAGCTTTTGATTTTTTTATTATCTATTTCTTTCGAATAGATGTAAGAAAAGTTGTATTTCGTGAGAAGAGTGGTTAAAAACCTTCTCCTAACTATGTAACTTTTTTTTTGTTTGTGCCGTTGGTTGACTTCTCCTCAACCAGTTGTGCATCCTATTTTAATAAAATTGTTAAGTTAATAAATTGAAAACTTAAATATAAAGTTTACTATAATACACTAACAAACCAAATCAAATTTAATCAAAACAAATGTTTCATTAACTATTATTATAACTAGAAACTTAAACAATAATACAAAATAAACTTTAAATTACAATATCAACTATTTTAAGTTTTTAACATATCCTCATTATCTTACACCACCACCGTCGCCTACCATCCAAAGTCGTCAGTTGACGGAGATGGACGTCGTCACTCTTAATCCTTAGTTGCGTGTACTAGTTAGAATATTTAAAGTAGCTTTTTGTTTAAATCAAGGTTTTAAAATATATATAAATTTTTTTTAAAATTAGACCAAGCTTGATGAGAGTGACAAAATCTAGCTCCATCGACCTTCATATTTGGATGTTGGTGATGTAATATGGAGATAAATGGTAAATTTATGTCAAAATAATCAAGAAGAGTTGTGTTTTTGGTATCGGGGTTCATTAGAAGGAGACCAACCGTTGCTAAAGCTTTTGGGTGTTGGCCCGACTCTCTACCTTTTAATTATCTCGGCTTACCTGTTGGACAATCTATGAATAAGATTGCCAGCCGGAAAGACGATATTTACCTATTCTCGAACAGGTTAGCTAGTTGGAAGGCAAGGCAGTTATCATATGGAGGGCGCGCGTATTACCCTCACAAAATGGGTACTGGCCGAGTTCTTTACGTTTGTATTACTCATCTATTTTTCTTGTGCCATGCAAAATTATTGATCAACTAGGGACTCTAAAAGGAAGGTTTTTTTGGAATATGGTGGATGGGAAAATCGGCTTGGTCAACATTAGTTGCTCAAAAATTATGTCCAGCTTACTTGATTGATGAGATTTGAAAAAAAAGTCAAAACTTACTTGATTGATGATTAGGATACTAACTTACTAAGTAGTAATCATCTATGGTTCAGGTGGTTAGACATCCAGATTTTACTTATGAGGCGAAAGTTCGAATCTTGTCAGGTGTAAATTCATACTCTATTAATCCCTAGTTGTTATAGGGGATCTGGTTTAGACAACCGACTATCCTTTGTCGAGTTAGGTCCTCACCATTTGACAGTGAGAGAGTTTGTTTTTATTAGAAAGTCATCTGACAAAAAACAAAAAAAAAAAGTCACTACATGTCAAAACCAAAATACTTTCAATATATTTCCCCCAAGTTTGCAAAATTTCTAGGTATCATTACGAAAGGATAGCTACATGAGATTTTGGCTATCCGATTTTAGTTATATAAGGAGATATGGAAATTCGTCTTAATAACGGTACAATATATAGATTGACTATACACACACACACACACACTAGCATACTACCCGCGCAATGCCGCGATATTAAATATTTTTTTGGCGCTGTTCAATGATTTTTACAGCAGTTCGTCGGAGTCTCGCAAAAAGGTTTAATTGTATAGAAAATAACGTGATACATGTACCTTTTTAAAAATAAAACAATCTTTCGATAAATTACAAAGTTGTATCCTTCTACAAATGTTTTGAGCTCAAGCGTGAAGTTTCATTGTTTCATGTATACTGCTTTTAAATGGAATTGTCAATTGTATAGCTAAACGTGTTTAAACAAGAGTAACATTATATTATTATTGTGGTTATTAGGTAGTATAATATTACATAATGCATATATGGCTCACGAGGAATAGAGAATCATCCATGAAAATGGCAAAATCCATTTTGGAAGTAGGTACTTTCTTAGTAATTGTGGTATTTGAACATTTTGATCCGGCCACTTTATCTATATTATGATACTAATATACTAGAATCATAAGTTACAACGTATGGTGATTGTTTAGCTTGAATTTAAAATTTAAAATTTAAATTTGTAGAAGGAAATTTTTATTTTCAACGAATATACGTATCTGAGGCTTGAGGATGATGACAACATCTAATTTCGTCGATAGTTGGATGTAAGTATAGGTCTACGATGATGGTGATGTACGATAGGAAGATATATTATATATGATATCTAAATATAAATGAGTTTTCTTAAAACTTAAATATTAATTTTACTATAATACACTAACAAACCAAATCAAATTTAATCAAAACATATATTTCATTGATTATTCTTATTACTAGAAAATAATATAAACAATAATACAAAATAAACTTTAAATTACAAGATTAACTATTTTAACATATCATCATTTACTATTATGCATGCTACTATAGGTTGAAACAAATCATTTGATTGGTTAGAATTTTATTATCTTTTGGGTAGATGGTAAATCTTTTAAGCAACACATAACTGTTTTTTTATAATCAAATAATTAATATGAATATTTTGGTTGTTACATTAAAATTAGAATTTATAACGACTCAATTGTAGACTTATCTGTATTTGCTTATCAACTATTGATTTAATCTTTTGTCCATTATATATAACTTTTATTTAGCACTTTTATAAAGTTACTTTCCATAAAAGTCAAAAATATGAATGGTGATGAAAAATAGATATTTATGATAACAATGAATATAAGAAGCTTTTTAATATATATATATATATATAAGTTTTAATTATGTTAGATATTTATATATGGACAAATTCCCAAAAAAAAGTAACACATTTATATAAATTTCTCGATTAGAGGAATGTAAAATGGTTTTTTTTTAATTTAAAGTTCAATTGTTGTAAAAGAAAGAAAAAAAGGTTACATGTCCAAAAAAAAATTTTTCAAAAGAAAGATGAGAAATAATCCAATTTTTTTTATTTGAGGACCCAAATTTAGTGTTAATTTTTTTTTTTTTGGTTAATTTATAAACTTATATTTCTTTATTGTTTTAAAATCTTTTACCTTCAATTAATATGAATTAATGTGAATATGTTATCTTTTTAAAGAAATTTACCTTTTATATATTGGTAGATTGTGAAAAGTTATGCATTTAACTTTTAAGAAAGTATGTTTGAACTTGAATATTATTTATGTAATTAAGAGATATTTCCTTAAAGGTAAATTTATTTTAATTATTTGCATAATAAATATGTATAGTGGGAGTAAAGTTGTACGAAGTAATATTCTAAATTAATAATAATGATAGAACTTGTTAAGTAATAAATAAATATATGGTAGCTTTACTATATTATTATTATTATTATTATTATTATGTTCTTCACATGTCGATATGGTATCTATCAATATATATTAATTCAACTAGTTAATTATTAATTATTATTATTACTATTATTATTATATAAGGCAAATAATTTCATTTATTTAGGCTGAAGATGACATGTATTGTTTAAATAAAACGTCATGTATAGATGAAATAAAACTAATCTTCTTTTAATTATATTGGTAACTAATATTCATGCATGATTTTTTTATTTTAGCTGTCCTATATTTTTCTTATACTTAACTTTATATGTTTATTTGATGTATAAACATTGAAATGCAATTGATGGGATGACCATCAACAAGTCAGAAATAGCTATTGGGTCTTCGGAATTAGTTATTATGCCTTTGCAATGTAGATGTCTAATATAGGTGGAAAATTAGTTTAAACAAACCCCATTTTAAATAGATTTTTGGAACATGCGAAATAACTTTTCTATCCCTGCAACTTAAATCTTAATTAATATTACTTTATAATTTAGTCAAACTTTTCATTTCTACAATTAAATTGTTTAATTTATTTTAATTTATATACTTTTAATTTTAATTATGAAAATCACAAATATGTTTTACACGAGATATACTTATATTTTTTAAAAACAGGATTAACAACTGGTTCTTACCGGCATGTACGTTCGGGCCAACAATAAATCTTAAGTTATTTATATATTTTTGGTAATTAATTATATACTTAAGTTATTTATTTATTTTTGGTATATATTAAATGTAGGACAACAATAAATCTATACGGTTACCAATGGGTTAAAACCCCAGTGGTACCGTACCCCTAAAATGGGGGCTTGGGGGCTTAAGGGCCCGGGTTCAAATCTCGTCCCAAACCAAGTCTTCAGGGGTTTTCACCGGGCATGCGCATATGCGGTAAACGCGTTGGGTACCAATAGGTACATGACTCCAGAGGGTAGCCACCCACTTACCCTTTTTTATATCTATACGGTTAATACTAATTAATTGGATTTTTCTAATGACAGCCCCTAAGGCTGTCAATAACATGCATAAAAAAAGTTATACATTTCATATAAAAGCCCAACCCCTGAATTTTATGATAAAAGTATAACAGTTTTATGCATGCTAATGACAACCCTAGCAAAACCCTAATTAATTATATAGAGGTTGGTTATTGTAAAACAAATATTAAAGTAAAACAAATAAGATAAGATCTTGACCGTTGGATCATAAT
>JAOEHQ010031183.1:0-24099 GCA_025447715.1 Asclepias incarnata | reverse complement strand
CGATTCCTCTAATTATCAATTGAGTTTGATGAAGAATAAGCCATTGAGAGTATTTTGATAGATTTAAAAAAAAATTATCAATTGGAAGGTAAGTAATATAGAAAAGAGAGTAATATAGAAAAACATATCATGCATATGAACACCACAATCCTCAAAATATCCTCTTAAATTATTAACAATTCTAACAAACATCCACTCAAAACTCAAAATAATCTCCAAAAATAACTACATTATCCGTTTTACATCAATTACCTACCTCACCGTTGCCGCCGCCACCACCAGTCGCCACCACCACCGGTCGTCGCCACCACCACATCGCCGCCACATTACGTCGGTACCCTTCTAGTACCTTATAAAGCATTTAGCCCCCCACCCTCCTTTTTTTTCTGCCTAACTTTCAAAATTTGATTTATCTATTTTACTTTTATTTAATAACTTGAAATTTCATAGCTACCCTTGCTCCTTTCCTAATATGATATGTTGATTATTGCTCAAACTTTTTATATTTCCATCATTAATTAATTAAAAATATTTTTTAATTAAATTAATATATTAATTATTTTGTGGAATTAAAGGTTGGCTTGGCTGGCTACGGAGCCACTTGTGTTAATAGGTGCTTCCACGATATATTCGGGGCTGTCGTATTGCGTGGGTACCCTGTAGCTGGTTAATTTAAAAAAGGCATACGCATATATATTCTGGGAACACTATTTGGAAAACAAGCACATTTTGGGAATTAACTCTCATGTTCTTTTCTTCATTTTCTTTCGAATTCCTGCTTTTATTTTGGCTTTATATCTGATGATGACAATATGATAGCTTGTTGCTATGTGATCACATGATATCTGCAGATGATTGTCACATGTTTCTTAAATTTGTTCATGATATTATCGTATGTATCACCTTTCTTCTTCGTATATATAATATATATATGCTGGTAATTTATCTTGTGTTGAGCCTTTAAACATGAATTCCGTTAAAGCATTGTTAACCGAATCACCTGATCTAAAAACCATTCCTTCCATCTACGCCTACTCAACTAACTCTAATGAGCTCATCGCATCAGATCCTGCTTACGATTCAATCCCCACTATTGATTTTTCCTTACTAACGTGTGACGACCCTGTCATACGGTCCCAAGTGATCCAAGAACTTGGCAATGCATGCGAAGATTGGGGATTCTTTCAGGTACTTGCCATTTATATATCTTGAGTTCAAAAGCACTCAATTAATAATGCATGCATAGCTTTTTTTAAAGCTCGTTTAATGATTTTTAAAATGTTTAGGTGATTAATCATGGCATACCCGAAACATTGATGAAAATGGTAATTGAGAAATCGCATGGCTTTTTCAACTTGACGGAAGAAGAGAAGACAGATTTTGAGGGGAAGGATGTCTTTGATCCAATTAGATATGGAACAAGCTTTAATATCAAGAAGGATAAAGTATTCTATTGGAGGGATTATCTCAAGGTTATTCTACATCCGGAGTTTCATTGCCCAAACAAGCCCTTAGGTCTCAGGTAACCGGTTTCTTCACTGCTTAATTAGTCCCATTCTTGTTGACACGAACGCTTCTTAATTTGCAATAGTAATTGGTTTCATTGCAGTGAGGTTTTCTTTGAGTACTCGAAAAGAACCAGAGAAGTAGCAAAGGGGCTGCTTAGTGGGATATCAAAGAGCCTAGGACTTGACCATACTTACGTAGAAAAGGCTTTAAATTCAGATCCGGGTTCACAAATGTGTGTAATCAACCTTTACCCCCCTTGCCCACAACCCGAACTGGCAATAGGGTTGCCACCTCATTCGGATCACGGCTTCTTCACGCTCCTTATCAACAACGGTGTAGGTGGACTCCAAATCAAGCACAAGGGTAAATGGATCAATATTCACAACACTCTTCCCAACTCGTTACTAATCAATACCGGAGACCAACTAGAGGTACCTAATTAGTCAATTCATGTTAATTTGTCCTAACTTGGATCCTGTTAAACCAAGGCCCGTTCACTTAACGTTAATGATGCTGATTATTCATTTGTAGATTTTCAGTAATGGGAAGTATAAGAGCGTGGAACATCGGGCAGTTGTAAATAATGCTGTAACGAAAATATCAGTAGTTATAGCATATGGACCTTCACTGGATACCGTGGTAGCTCCGGCTTATAAGTTGGTGGATGAAGAAAGGAGTCCGGCTGCATATGCTCCTATGAAGTACAAGGACTATATTGATATGCAACAACGCGGCCAACTCGTTCGGAAGAGTTGTTTGGAACGGGTTCGGGCATGATCCGGAGGTGTAAATGTTTATGTATGCATTTTGTTTGTGATGCCAATATGCATGTAAAACTTATGGAAGTTGTAAAAGGGCGAATTCTATAGAAAATAAACGTACTTTACAAGTTATCCCATATATGTTATTGTACTTTAGAAAATTTTCAAGTGTGCAATTGAACATACTAAACAAAAAATTTCTCCATATAATGCTAGCGTAATTTAGTGTAAATTTCATATAAACGTATATTTAAACTCCCTGATTATATCTATAAGCCTTATATAATTTTGATAATGAACCAACTCGTCTGAGAATTCTGGTTCCCCATATATTGAATCCTAATTAAGAATTTCGGGGTAATATATAAATTGGTTGGTGAATCAGGGGATGCACCTCAAAACATGTCATTTTACAGGCACAGTAGATTTTCAAGGGCAACTAGAGTTAACCTGGACTACAACTTGGGCTTATTGTACAGCCTCATCGTGCCTCTTCATCATCGTTGCTCGTCAAGATTTCGAAAGGGTTGGACGAGCGAGTGGGGTCCAAGGTGTGTATGGGTTTTATTTTTTTATTTGGGGATGAAGAGAGAGATAGTGTACGTATGTGTGTGTGAGTTTATAATTTTTTAATTAAGGATGAGAGAGGATGAGGTTATGATAGGGAGGGGGTGTTCTTGGATGTGTCTTGAAAAGAAAAAAAAAATCTAATGTGCCAATCAAGATGAAGTAAAAACCTCGTCATAATAGGAAGATGCCTTAGTTCAAATTTTTCACATGGTAGTATGGTACTACTTTTGGGTTATTTGCATAAACCGCTCATTATTTAAAATAACTGCATTCTATTTTCTACATCAATTTTTTAATCAACTAATCACTTTACGTAAAAAGAAAAAAAAATTCAACGGCAAACTATCCGAATAACAATTGGGGCATGTTATAGACACCACGGAGTTTGTCTATTGACACCCGAACCCAAAAGGGGCGAATTTTGCTTAATAAATTCGCCTTTTTTTGCCTTTGTCACATCATTCACTCCTTTTGAAGATTATTAACATTTGTATTTTATACACCAAAAGAGACAATTTTTGCCCCTTTAGCCTTCAAAAATTCGCCCTAGTTGCCCCATATGACAAAATTTGAAATTTAAAATTTAATAAAATTTGAAATTTAAAATTTAATAATATTTTAATATATTAATTAGTTATTTGAAATTTACGTTTTATCTTCATAACTTATTATATATAAACTTTAAAAAAAAATTAAATATACCGTTGTAAATAATTTGTTTTTATCTACATTTCGATATCATTTTCGTCAAAATCAGATACCGATATAAATTTCGTCAAAATCAGATACCGAAAAAAGTTGTAATATTTTCGGAAACCGAAAACATGACAAATTTTTTCGGACTCTGATTGCGAAGAAATTTATGTAAAAATAAATCGTTTACTATGATATATTCAAAATTTTCTAAAAGTTTATATATAATAAGTTATGAGGATAAAATGCAAATATATTATAATATTATTAACTTTTAAATTTCAAATTTTGTCAAATGGGGCTGCCCTCATAAATTTCGTCCCTTTTGAGGGGTGTCTATAGACAATCGAAGTGTCTATAGCAGCAGCCCCCTATAAGAGATATACAAATTTTAATTAATAATTAAAATTAATACATATAACATCATCAAAACAATAAAAAAAAATCTGTTTTCCATTCTCACCAATTCTCTACAATTTAGAGAATGGAGAAAATGAAAATCATTCCCATTTCTCTATTCTTATTTCCATTATTCAATGCTACTAAACAAAAAAAAGTCTTTCTTATTCCTTTCTCTTCTTTCCATTCCATCGTACCAAATACGTCCTTGTCAATACCCCTCCCTGATGATAGGTTTCCTCTGTATTATTTCTTTCTTTATTTTTTTTACCTTTTCTCATACATACGTTATCATTATCTTTTAATTTATTAACTATAATTATTTTTATTTGTTTTCATCATATATTTTTCCATCAAATCTAAATCCATTATCAATCATTCAATCCTATTTGAATATTAAACATAACCGCCTTCCAAAATTCACACAACATGATTCAAAATACAATTTTTTTTTTTTATGCATATAGTAATAATCTTTTACTCCGTAAAACATAATTTTGAGGGTTGTGTTTATTAATTATTAATATTTATAATTTAGTGTAATTAAAGTTTTTGGTTCAAATGAGAAAACATATATGATACTTGCTAATTTAGGAAGGGTAACTACAAAAACACAATAAGTGATTTAAAATTTTTCATTTTGAAAAATCTTTATAAAACCGCCAAATCCTTTAGCGCTCCATTTTCAAAATTATTTCCCCAACATCATCAGTAGTAAACAATCAAATATTATTATTATTATTATTATTCTCTTCAATCTGAAAACCCACACACACTTTCCCCCCCTTTCAATTACTCTCTCTCATTTTCAATCTGAAATCAATATCTCATTTATCAGATCTAATACGAGTAATAATCTCAGGTAATTTCTTTCAATTTCAAAACCCTAATTTTATTTCATTTCAATTTTCTTGACCTAAAAATTGTGGTTGAAAAACAAATTATGGTTAGGGAATTAAAGATTGAATCTTTTTATAGCAAATTGAAAGAATCTGCGTTAGCTTCAGCTACAAGTACACCCTTGTTGATATTTCCGTCTACTTCGGATGTCGATTCGCTATGCGCTTTGAAAATTATAGGTCATGTGTTGGAATCTGATTCGGTTAGGTACGCTTGTTATCCCGTGTCCAGTTTTAAGGAGATTTATAAGTATGCGGGACCCTGTGAGGATCGTGTTACCATACTTTTGATTAATTGGGGGTGTCATAGGGATTTAAGGAAAGTGTTGGATTTAGGGCCGATGGCGTGTGTTTTTGTCGTTGATAGCCATCGCCCGATTCATTTGCATAATCTTAGTCATTTGAATGATCGGGTTGTGGTGTTGTTTACTGAGGATGATGAGAGGCAGACGGATTTAGCGTATGGGAGTGATTATATGGTTTTAGCAGCTGCTAGTGATTTGAATAGTGATGATGAGGGTGAAGAGGACGAGTCTGATGGTGAAGACGAGGATGATGGTGGGGATGATAGTGATGATGATGATGGGGGAAGTCGGAATAGGAAAAGAAGGCGGGTTTCGAAAGATGATGATGAGGTTGACCCGGTTAAGGTGTTTAGGAAGCTTAAGAAAGAGTATTATGATATGGGTACTTTTCATGGGAAACCGTCGGGGTGTTTGATGTATGAGTTATGTGATTCTTTGATGAAAAATAGTGTTGATTTATTGTGGTTGGCTTGTGTGGCGTTAACTGATCAGTTTGTACACGAGAGGTTGACAAACGAAAGGTACCAAGCTGGTGTGATGGAGCTTGAGCAGCATTTAATTAGTTCGGGAAATTTAGGTGGGGTTACTTCTGTAACTTTAAAAGATGGGACAAAAATTTGTGCACCCGAGGCTTCTAGGATTGTGCATGAAGATGAGCCCAGGCTAATGCTGTTACAAGAATGGAATCTTTTTGATTCGATGCTGTGTTCTTCATATATGGCAACCAAGTTGAAGACTTGGAGCGATAATGGGACTAAAAAGCTTATGTTACTTCTTGCTCAAATGGGGTTTGCGCTTGAGGAAAGTAAGCAGAAGTTTCGGTACATGAGTATTGAGATTAAGAAGAAAATGAAAGATATGTTTGAGCATTTTCTGCCGGATTATGGACTGAATGACTTCTATTATCGAGGATTTTTGTTGTTACATGGCTATAGTTCAAAAGTTTCAGCTGCTGATGTGGTTTACGGAGTCACTGCACTATTGGAATCATCTATTGATTCAAACGGGTCATGTGCTTCCAAGCAGTTTGGAGAAGCATACGATGCATTGTCACTGAGGAAGCTTGACAAGTTGGAAATGGGCATGAGGCATGCCATCAAGATCCAACGGGCCATTCTTAGACAAGGTAGCACTGCCATAACCCGTAAAGGTTCAATAAGAAGTCAACGCACGTTCAGATGGGTCAAACTTGAAGATTCAGCTGATGCAAAACTTTTGGGCTACCCACAAGCTTTAACAAAATTCGGGTACTTCTTGATGGATGCATTGAAGGAAAAAGGTGCAAAAATGAAGCCTTTAATATGTGTTTGCTACACTCAAGGGCGGGAAAAGGTTTTAATTGTTGGACTTTGTGGTAAACCAAGGCTTGGAGCTGTTCAAGGAAATGCATTTGGGATTGCATTTAGAAATGTAGCTGAGGAGACAGGGGCTGAGTTTTTTCATGAGCTTTTTGAGTCATCGTGGATTGTTTTGGATGCTGGTGCTGTAAATTCATTCATGATTAGGCTAACCAATAGGCTACGGTGAATAATTATTATATCCGAGAGTTGGTAAAAGCAATCTTTCTACTTGTGTTTGGTTTACTTGATAGTTGTTTTCTTCGTTTCATGTAGTATGATTTTATCTTAGTGTTGTTGAAAGCCTGCAAGTCCTTCAATAAAGAAGATCTTGACCGAAACTGAACTGACCCATGTAAGATGAAGGCCATATACTTGCCTACATTATTTGTAGCTTTGTACCATTTTAGATTCCTTATAAACAAAATTGCATTTAGTTTTTTTAAAGTTCATCCTCTTAATTTTAGGTGAAAAAAGAAAAACTCTAATTGAGTTTTTGTACTGTTAAATTGTTTGATATGAGTTAAGCATGTTTGTTGTATTTGTAGTTAAGTATCTTTGTTACTAGTTTCAGTAGTTTGTGCTTTATATATCGAACTTTATTTTTTATCAACTAGTCATAGCTTTTGAAATTGCTGTTTTTATGCTGCCAATTTATAGTTGCATCAGGATATCTTTTTATATGCCTTATCTTTTGAATTTTGAGAACTCCTAAATATAGGAAGTTTGAACATCCTTATAGCTACATAACATTTACTATAATCTAATCTGCAAGAGATTATAAGAGTAATAATGACTTTCTTGATAAATTTAATTGCTTGCAGATTTTCATGCCTCTTTTCATATTCAAATTGATACATATTATGCTAAAAAGTAGTATAATATTTTTATTATAATTGTTACCAAAACCCATATAGTGATGGAAACTGCATATATATTTGTAGAGGGAAATGAGAAATGTTTTTAGTATGAATAGTTATAACGAGACAAAATTTTACCGGGTAATTCTTCATTGCAAAGTTGAATAGCTATTTAAGTTTGCTAGTATAGTCGCACTTGATCTAGGTTCAGTTATAAATTTATATCAGAAGCACTAGGCTACTGCAATCCTGATACCTGTTTTCTTTAGCGTGGGTACATCATTAACACAATCCGCGGTCATTTTCCACATATGTGGTCTGAGCTTGTAGTCTCCAAACTATCTCGCTTTCATAATCTCCAAATGCTTTAGGTTTACATATTTTGAATCAAAAGTTCAAAACAAGTGCCAGAATGTATTCATAACGATGGCCCGATTTGGGCCTGAAGTGGTTCTAATCCAAAACTGAACAAGTTTGGTTCTACATTTCCATGTGTAAGAATAAAATACCATTTAATAGCATTTTTTGGATTTGGAGATACCAGTATATATATATATATATAGGTAAAGGATATATTAGGAACCCCTAAAAGGTCAGGAACCTTTAGAAACTTTTTTAAAATTAAAATTAAAAAGGTATTTTAGTCAAATCATTTATCATTTAATATATAATTGCTTACACATGTTCATATGACTATCGATGCATATTTGATTTATTAACCAATCGGAAATATAAAAAAAATGCATAAAACTTTTTTAATACATTTAATATAGTTCTAATCTATATCTATAATACATTATAAATCTTATAATCAAATGGATGATGTCTTAATTTTTTAAAATTTTAAACATTTCCATATTTATCACATCATTTAATATTTATATTATTTATATATTATTTTTATATTAATTTACATAATTAATTTTAAATATTCTAGCAATAATAACAAACACATTTTTTATATATCCGTGTGTTATGCAATCTAGAACCGGCGGTCGGCGAAACCAGATGCCGGCCACCATCACCTTTTGATTCCCAAAATGTATATGGGAAGAAGTCTAAGGAGCCGTTTGGTTCCCAAAATGTATAAGAATTTCCTGACATGACAAGAAAAAAAAATTCAAATTCCATTCCATCAAATCCCCATACATTCAAATTGGAGTTTTAAAAAAACAAATCGACGAATTGAATTTCATTTGTTTAAACCTCCAATTTAGAAATTCATCCAATATTTAAGTTTTTGGTTATTTTAACTGATTCCACATTTATTGTAAAATGTTCGTCGTATGTGCGAAAATGGCATGCCATAAAAATTCAGGCATTGTCGTAGTTGTTGAATTTCAATATATTAATGTCGTTTTCAAGGCCGGCAAATGAATTTTGAGGGCCCTGTGAAAGATCAAAAATTAGGGCCCATAAAAATTCTTTTATTTATATTTTGGACTTGTGGTTTACTTAATTTTGGGTGTTTTTTTTTTTTGAACAACTAAGATTTTATTATCACATTGGTTGATAAGAATTCATCCGAAGAAAGAAAAATAAATTACATCTTAATTAGTGGATTTTTAAGTCACTCATCCCAACTAATAGAAACTTTTTTGTTTCTATTCACAAACCATAAGAAAGAAGTAGAAACAATAAAATTAAACTTTTTTGTTTCTAAACACTACATCGTTTCTGTATCTACAAATAGCCCACCATCCTATAAAAATAACCACTTCAATCAAATTCTTCTTAGAGCTCGGCCACGCCATAGATTCCGACTGTTGAAGGAACACATTTGGTGACATACCATGAAATGAGTTAATATCAACCCATTTGAAAATTGAACTCCAATCCTTCATTCCTTCCTAGCAATAATCGTTTCTGTATCTCCAAATAGCCCACCATCTTGTAAAAATAACCGCTTCAATCAAATTCTTCTTAAAGCTCGGCCACGCAATAGAGTCCAACTGTTGAAGGAACATAGTTGGCGACATACAGTGATATAAGTCAATATCAACCCATTTGAAAATTGAACTCCAAACTTTCCTAGCAATAACTCATTTTGGGGCCTTTTTTATAATAGTCTTCTACATAGAAATCGTATATAAGCTTACTTTTTTATATCCATTAATCTTTTAGTAAAATATTATTATGGATTATTTTATAATAAATGTTTAGACTATATTAATATATAACTGTAGATTTTTAAAAACTGGGGCCCCTCAAAGCCGGGACCCTAGATCCTCCACTGGTTGTTTTCAATTTAAGATACTTGAAAAATAAAACCTCATAAGGCCCCTTCCTATGCTCCGTCTAAAATCTCGTCGTGCTCATCGCCATAGGCAGCCCCCCCTTCGTAAGTCGTCGTCGTCATGCATCGTCGTGTTTTCGAAAGGGAAGGACGAGGGGGAGCGGGGGTAACGGTGGGGCCAACAAGTTTTTTTTCCTTTTTGTTTTTGTTTTCTCATATACATATATGTATTATATATAGATAATATATTATATATAGATATAGATATATATGTGTGCGTATGATTTTTTTTTGTGTGTGTAACTGTGTGACTGTGTGTGTGGCTGCAAAAGAATAAGAAAGGTACTGTGTGTGTGACTGTGTGTGTGTTGTGTGTGTGACTGTGTGTGTGGCTGCAATGGAAGATGAAAAGGAAAAAGAAAGGTACAGGAGATGATTGTGTGTGTTGTGTGCGTGACTGTGTGTGTTGTGATATAGTATTTGTTCATCTTTTTTTCTCTATATAATTATTATAAATCAATATAAATCTAATCAGTAATCATAGTCCAACCCCACCCAAAACAATACGACATCGTTTCTATCTTCAAAGCATCAAAATAAAAAAAATTATTATAAATATATATGTAATGTGATTATATACATATATATATATATATATATATATAAAATAGTAAAGTAATGTTTTTTTAAATTAAAATAATAGTTTTATATAATTTTGTGGTAAATTAAATGTGGAGAGAGAAAATGATGATGTGGCAGTGAGGATGAGATGAAGAAGAGGGTATGATAGGGAGGGGGTAGTTCTTGGGTGTGTATTGGAGAGAGAAAACTGATGTGGCAGTGAAGATGAGGAGATGACGAGTTCATGATAGGAAGAGGCCTAATAGCTTTAATCCTTATGTAATCATAAAATAAAAGATATCAGTTTTTCTTTCAATTCTCTTTTCTTTGGTATAATTTTGATTTCATTCTGCGCCATGTTAATTTAAACAAAATATCAAAATAGATGTGAAAACACATAAGACAACATAACATCTCTTTAAAAAAACAATAATATATCTTGAACCGTAAGTAAAAACAAATTAGTGATGTCATGGAATCAGAGATTATGGTCTTTTGCTTTTGTTTTATCTTGTTTATGAAAATCTGAAGTGGGGTGTTAATTAAAAAGAAAATTGGTTTAATATATTACAAAAAATACTTGGTGTCGTAATTTCATTTGTAGGCCATTCTAACCACCATAACATATTATACTATATTATATTATAATTATAATTATATTTATTCATTTTGGAAGAAGCAATCATTTATGTATACATTGTTTTAAATGTACCCGACACTAAAAGACTTAATTAGTCCAAGTCCTCCAATGGTATAGTCGACGAATTCGAACAAGATATCATGCATGTTTGGTTCCCTGATGAACAACTATATTTATGTTATTGGCCTGTTAATATATAAGAATTACGGAGTGCTTGATGATCTTTTGATTTATATAAAATACAACTTTTATTGATAAAAGAAAATAAATAATAATTCTTGTAGTGTAGATTCAGGAGAACCAAACCCACCGTGCCTAAAAGCATTTATAATGAAAGTTCGTAATACCCACTTTAAACAAAACCTTAAGTTATACATATTACAATTACAATTACAATTATAGGAGAAAGGAAACAAATTCGATCAATCATAAAAAGTATATTACAATTATAGGAGAAAGGAAACAAATCCAATCATAGAAAAATTGATCGCCCACATTACCTAATTCAGGATTTTTTTTATTTTTTTTTGTTACATTTATAATTAACATGCAAAAGAGAAAGGAAACTTTAAAAAGAGGGACACATTCATAAACCCATTCAATAATTTTAATAGTTGAGCAAGAAAGAAAGATGGATGGGATGTTCTTTAACCATTTTTATTTTCCAATCTTTAAATATAAAGAAGTACTAGTAAGTAATATCTTTAAATGTGTTACTAATCAGTAATCACAGTATCCGCGCAATGTAGCGGTATTAAATTTTTTTTGTCGATGTTCAATGATTTTTATAGTGGTCGTTGCAGCCTCGCAAAGGGGTTTAATAATATATAAAATAACATAATACATATATCCTTTTAAAAATAAAAAATATTCATAAATTACAAAATTGTATTAATAAATGAGTCCGTTAACAAAAATATAATTTATGAATAATTTATATTGTATTTTATATATAATAATAATAATTAAATAAAACTCGTTATTAAAAATTATAAAATATAAGTTATAATAAATTAAGTTGTAATTAAATAAGATAATTATATATATGGGAAATGTTGATTTAGGAAAGTCCAAATTTAAGAAAGTCTAAATATATTAAGACCAGGTGGAATTATTTGATGCCTAAAAAAGTTAACATCTTCATGTGGCGTCTATTACATGATCAGTTACCATCATGGCTAAACCTTAGCAGCAAAGGTTTGGACATTGATGATATTTCTTGCCCGTTATGCCACCATAACGTCGAATCTATTGAACACCTATATTCGCATTGCAATTTCTCTATTCAGCTAGCGCAGATGTGTAACAATTGGTTTCACTTAAATATGCCCATTACTAGCCCTAAGTTATTTTTAGAGTGGATCAAGGCTTCTCAGTTCCCATCTAGATTTATAAGAATTTTGAAAGCTATTTTGTTTTATGTGGTGGTGGTCGCTTTGAAAGTTTAGAAATTAGGTTGTTCACAGGGCTATCAATGATACATGCATTGATGTGTTCCAGTCCATTGTTTCTATGTCATATTGTTGGATTTCCAATCGTGATAGAAAGTTTAGTTTCTCATGGCTAATGGGTCGTTTTTTCCTTTTGTAATTGTATTGTTTCTTTTATTGCTTAGGCACCTTGCCGAAGTATTTTAACAAAAGTTGTTTCGAAATTTTTTTTTTTTTATAGAAAATGTTTGACTTTTTAAAATATTGAGGTCAATTTTTATGTTTGTCATTTCCATCATTTCGGAGATATGATTCTAGTTACATTTCCATGAGGTTGTTGAGGACTTGGTACCTTAGCCTTTTGCATTAGCTTAGTTTGGACCTCAAGGTTACAAAAACATTAGTTCCATCATTGACTTAGTGCTTCAAAAAAGCTTTTTTTTTTTTAATCGGAATTCCTTTCATCAAATGTCAAATTCACTACCTTGATGATAAAAATATGAGAAAATTCCATAAAAAGATAAAGTTATTACCTAGATTTATTAAAGAAGAAAACCAATTTAGATTTCTTTTATTTAAAGGATTACATTTCAAAAGGGAAATATCGTTAGTTTCACTTGTCAGTCATTCGTCAATCGTCCGTTAAATGCCAATGTGTCTTGACACGTCATTAAAGAATACACGTAGACTGCTAAGTTGGATCCGAAAACCCATACGCGACCCTGGAACGCTCCTATGTGTCTTAGAACTATTCCTACGACACGTAAATATTTTTTAATGATATTTTTTTTTTATCTTTGAATGACAACGGATAAACTGTTCAAGGACACACGTACATGAGAGTTTTCAGATCGTGGATGAGTTTTCGGAACCAACTTAGAA
Organism: Asclepias incarnata; assembly: GCA_025447715.1. Lineage (NCBI taxonomy): Eukaryota > Viridiplantae > Streptophyta > Magnoliopsida > Gentianales > Apocynaceae > Asclepias > Asclepias incarnata. The sequence continues at coordinate 10,957 of JAOEHQ010031183.1, read as the reverse complement.
TATCACGTGAAATTTTTAGTGACGCATCAAACCACGTTAGGTGAAGGACCAACATTAGCTTTGATTAAACATTGAGCCTCCACTAATCTCCTTATCATCCAATTCCAAACCTCAATAATTACATAATTAGTTTCACCAAAACCAATATATTAATTAATAATAAGAAAGAAAACATGGAAATTAATTAATTAAAATGCAAGAAAGAGAGAAAGAAAAGCATGACCCCACAACCACCACTAGTATTGGCCCACTACTACACTTTCTTTGCTTCAAAATTCAACTCCCCCATCCATCCTTCTCTTGTACAGCTTATTTTTGTGTTTCTGAGTTTTTCTGTGTGTGTGAAACAAACAGGTTTTCTTTCTCTATAATTACGAATTATTATATGAATTTTGTTTTATATTTAAAATATATAAAATGGCAAATAATAATAGTTACAAAAATGGTGGTGTGAAAACCAAGTCAATTTCATCTTCGTCATCTTTTAGTTCTTCCGGTGGTTACAAATCTAAGCCTTCTTTGGTTAATTCTGGTCTCCGCCGCAACAGCACCGGCTCCGGCGCTAATTCTGCCGGTGGATTTCAAAAGGACACTCCTGGAGGTATATATGTATCTCCCTGCCTCACCTTTTCTTTAATAATTTATCTACTTAATATAGTGCATTTATGATTTCTTATGATATTATATATATATCATATCATACAATATAATTCTGCATAATTGTTTAAATGGATTTTATATTAATGTAGTGATTATTTTTATTTATGGTTAATAAGTTAAAATTTTTGTAGATTTTTAAGAAATGTGTTGTTGACCTAGAACTCCTAAATGTTTTTTTCCCTTTCAGAATAGAAGTTTCTTTTTTTTTTCTTTTCTTTTTTTATAGTAAACATATTGTTATGTTCATTATTGAGGGATTCTTTTGCTCAATGTTGGCCCCTGCCTAGGCATTATTAACTGTATTTCCCCCCACTGCGAAAAATAGGCAGAACATTAAAGAAATTAAACTGAATTGTGTTTATATCTTGAATATTTTGTCATCATTGTTCCAAACATTAGATTACCTAAGTATAAGAAAGAGTTGAGCATTAAGTGCGGTCTATCGATATACTAGGAAACAAAACGAACTAAAGGATTTTTCTAATGACAACCCTAGGGGCTGTGAATAACATGCATAAAAAAAATTATACCTTCCATATAAAAAGCCCACCCCTGAATTTTATGATAAAAAGTACACATTTTTATGCACACCAGCAAAACCCAAAATTAAAGCATTATGCTTTATACACAATAATGAAATGATTGATGGCATATGCTAGCCAGTACTTTTACAACTGATATATGCAATGTACTTGTTTTTGTTCTCATTGGGTAGTTGACATTAGAAACTAGAAAGTGTTCTAGTTAGGTAGTTTTGCAATCGCGAAACACGTTGGTAAAGCTAATGGTGCGGCACTTTTTGGTGACGTGACCTTACCTGTTGGCAACAATTGTTTGTTTAAGTTGTAATATAGTAATAGATAGGGCACCCAAACGTTTATACTTTTATCCCAAAAGCAATGATTTTGGGGTTTTATAATTTATATTTCATCTTAGGTGCACACATATTGCCAAACATGAAAGATTGTGTCACCAAAACTAAACCACAAAGTGCGACATCATCAGTTTAGGTATTTACACAAGAACAAAAAAATTGCATGGTCACCACACATATGAAAGTATGTGACGATTGCATGCCATTAACCCTGATGAAATTTGTGTAAACTATATAATCATCTTAAGTGATATTCTTGTTCACACATTAGTTTCTGGGAGAGTTCGAGTGGCTGTAAGATTAAGACCTCGAAATAATGAGGAGCTATCAACCGATGCTGATTTTGCTGATTGTGTGGAACTGCAGCCCGAGGTATTCTGATGTCATGTTTGTAGATTTTTACATATAGTTGATGTGTTTTCATGAATTTTGCAATAACAAAACTTTATGAAATCTTTTAGTCACTTTTACTATGTTCGTTCAGCTTAAAAGATTGAAACTCCTAAGGAATAACTGGGATTCAGATACATTTGAATTTGATGAAGTTCTTACTGAATTTGCATCACAGAAGCGTGTCTATGAAGTTGTCGCAAAGCCTGTTGTGGAGGTTTGGTACCCAACTTCTTTAAAAGTTTCTTCTTGTTTAATGAAATTTCTAAAAAATGCATTCATGTCGTATCTTTTTTGCAGAGTGTTCTGGATGGATATAACGGAACGGTCATGGCATATGGACAGACTGGTACCGGAAAAACTTACACACTTGGAAGACTTGGGGATGAAGATACTTCGGCTCGTGGAATAATGGTTCGTGCAATGGAGGATATATTTGCTGAAATATCTCCAGAAATAGATTCTATCTCTGTATCCTATTTACAGGTTTTCATCAATTAGATATTTTTTATTTTTATTATCATCTATTGTTAAATTTAGGATATTAACATATAGTTTGTGTAATAATACTTGCAGCTCTATATGGAGACAATACAAGATCTCCTTGATCCTACTAATGATAATCTATCGATTACGGAAGATCCAAAAAGTGGAGATATTACACTCCCAGGTGCTAGCTTGATAGAGGTCAGGGATCAAACAAGCTTTATTGAACTACTAAGGTTAGGAGAAGCACATCGGTTTGCTGCTAATACAAAACTGAATACAGAATCATCTCGTAGTCATGCAATTTTAATGGTGAGAGATCATATTATCGTTTTTATAACATTCATTGTTCGAAATACTAATAACATGAACATCACCAGAACTCAACTCTTGCTGCAGGTGCATGTTAAGAGGTCCGTGAAGGAAAAAGACTCAGTTATTACTAATGAAAATGGTAATAGCAAGTCCCACATGAGTAGAACATTGAAGCCGCCGGTTGTACGGAAGGGGAAACTAATTGTTGTTGATCTTGCGGGTTCTGAGCGTATTGATAAGTCAGGTATATATTATTATTTAACAGTACTTATGAATGATTACATGCCTATTTTGCTTGTTAAAATATGTATTTTTTTTGCTTTTGTTACTTTTCAGGAAGTGAAGGACATACATTAGAGGAAGCCAAATCTATAAATCTTTCTTTAAGTGCACTTGGAAAATGTATAAATGCATTGGCAGAAAACAGTTCTCATGTTCCGGTTCGTGATTCCAAACTTACAAGATTGCTTCGAGATTCATTTGGAGGTGAATTTAACTTCATATGTAATAAGTTTGACTTTGTTATCCAAGGGCCTTGGTCCTAGTGGTATTTGAGGTGACCCATCAACCAATAGGTTGTGGCCTTGTGGTAGGTTTTAGTCCCACGGTGAACAACTTATAAATATGGGTGTTTTGTGTGGATTGCCTTTCTAAAGGAATATATATATATATATATATATATATTGACTTTATTAAGTCATATAGTTTATTGACACATGCTTTAATCTTTGCAGGCACAGCGAGAACGTCTCTTGTTATCACCATTGGTCCATCTCCTCGTCATAGAGGAGAGACGTCAAGTACTATCATGTTTGGGCAAAGAGTAAGCCTAAGCTTATATTATGATTATGACAAGGCTGCAAGACTCACCCATTTTTACTAATTGTATTGTGTTTTCCATAGGCGATGAAGGTAGAAAATATGTTGAAGATAAAGGAAGAGTTTGATTACAAGAGTTTGGCCAGAAAGCTTGATGTACAAGTAGAATCTCTCATTGCAGAACATGAAAGGCAGCAAAAAGCGTATTGTGATGAGATCAAAAGGATATCAATGGAAGCAAAGAAACAAGTAACTGACGCTGAGAAAAGTTATGCAGATTGTTTGGAGGTAATTACATGCCTTTATTGACCTTCATTTAACTAAACATACTTCTTTTTTTTATTGTACTTATTGTATAATAACTACAGAAAGAGAGATTAAAATACCAAAAAGACTGCATGGAGTCGATAAAGAAGCTTGAGGCACAATTGGCAGTAAATCAAATTAAAGATGACAGCCTTCATAAGACACCTAACCGGGAACTAATTGAAGTTAAGAAGTTGCTGCAAAATGAAACACTTTTAAGAAAGACTGCCGAAGAAGAAGTTAGAAATCTTCAAAATCAAGTAACGCAGTATAAAAGATCAGAGGTACAGTTTATATCAATCCTTTTTTTCCTTTTTAGTCATTGATTGCTGACTGGATATCCTGTAATTTTCCAGGTGGCAGGAAATGCTGAAATCTCAAAGCTTCGGACAATGCTGGATAACGAAGTTCATCAGAGAGAAAAACTTGAAGAAGAAATATCCATGTTACAGAATCAGCTGTTGCAAATAAGTTTTGATGCTGATGAGGTATGCCAAATGTGAATGTCGTGCATTAGCAGAAAGCATGATGTCTCACTTTATATGCTTACTTTTTATAGACAAGGAAACAAATCGAAAGTGGTGATCATAGCGTAGATATGACTGGAGACATGGGTTCCCTCGTATCTCCCATTAGGCAGCCTCAGATAAAATATGCAGGGGAGCAGGAAAAGGGCCCTGTGGCAAAACTCTTTGAGCAAGGTGATTTTTAAATTTTCTTTTAAAAATGATAATGCTGGTCTTGTTTTTAACATCTGTGAACTTTTAATGAAATATGCTCTTCAACAGTTGGACTTCAAAAGATTTTATCCTTACTAGAAGCAGAAGACCCTGATGTGCGAATCCATGCTGTAAAAGTCATTGCCAATTTAGCAGCTGAAGGTATTCTGGAACTTATGTTTAATGGGATGGTTAGATGTTCGTTTTGAAAGTGACTAATAGTGAACAATAAAAATCAAATAATAAGAACATAAGTAATAAAAGCGGCTGTAGAAGATTAGATTAGATTATGGATGTGTTACGTTTTCTGAACTAAGATTAAAGTCTCTTTAAAATTTTGTTATAAGGATTTGCAAATAGGTAATTTTAGTTATCCTAAGACCAACGGTTTTGTTGTATTTGGTATGAAACTGTTCCATTATTAAACGCTAAATAGTCAGATAACCAGAGGCATTCCAGACATTCAAAAACTGATTATTGCCATTTCAACTCGTGATAATTAAATAATCAAAATTAAAACGCAAATCCAAACACCCCCCAACCATATTTGTGTGATAAACATAGCTCTTACATAAAGGGTATGTTTTATCTGAGCAGCAACTAATCAAGAAAAGATTGTAGAAGCTGGTGGTCTTACATCCTTGTTATCTCTTCTTACAACGTCTGAGGATGAGAACATTCACAGAGTTGCTGCAGGGGCGATCGCAAATCTTGCAATGAACGGTATTTTCTCCTTCTGTATTTTTTTATTGGGATGAATCGAGCTTTTAATGTATCTCATTAGTTTAACAAGTACATGGATTTGCAGAAAGCAACCAGGAGCTTATAATGTCTCAAGGGGGTATAAGTTTGCTCGCAATGACAGCAGAAAATGCTGATGATCCTCAAACTCTTCGAATGGTGGCTGGAGCAATTGCTAATCTTTGTGGCAATGGTAAGCTAGATTACGAATCTTACACTCTTTTTTTTCCGTAATGATGGCAATTTCAAAAGACTAAATACTGATATGATATCAAAATTACAGACAAATTGCAGCTAATGCTAAGAGCTGAAGGTGGGATCAAGGCCCTATTAGGAATGGTCAGATGTAGACATCCAGATGTTCTTGCTCAAGTTGCTCGAGGAATTGCTAATTTTGCAAAATGCGAGTCAAGAGCTTCTACTCAAGGTAACTTCTTTGATCAATGCGCGTGGAATGTCACAACATTTAATCTTTTTGATGAGTTCTAAAACTGAAAAGAGTTTGATTGGACCCACATGAATGCGTACTTATGGGGTTAAATTGGTCTTTACATGTCTAAGGAATTAAAAGCGGGAAATCTTTGCTGATTGAAGATGGTGCACTTCCATGGATTGTAAAGAACGCCAATAATGAAGCATCACCAATTAGGCGGCATATAGAGCTTGCTCTTTGCCACATGGCGCAACATGGTATTTTTTTTCATTTTCTTTTCTTCATGTCACTTAAAAAACCACATCTCTACTAATATATAAAGAGGGTGACCTTGGTCTTAAAATTCAAAATTTCAAGATCAGGGGTTTTACCTTTACATGGAATTAATTTTTATGATTTTAAGGTCAACAAATTTACTATCATGCCCTTACTAATAAATGCAAATACATTTATCCAATCATTTCCATCTTTAAATATTTCAATAACAATTTTCATATACCCATACAATCTAAAGCGGGCGGTCGGTGAAGCCGGCCACCGTCACCCTTATGAATTTTTGTTTTTAAATTCTATTTAGACTGACACTTAAAAACAAAATTGAAAACCCATCCACCACCGCGCAATTCATGGGTACAATTCTAGTTACTATTACAGTATTACTTGTTCCTTGAGTTTTTTTTTTTTTATTATTCAAATTTATTTCTGGCATTGTAGAAGTAAATGCCAAAGATATGATTACTGGGGGTGCTTTATGGGAGCTTGTTCGAATCTCACGAGATTGCTCAAGAGAGGACATCAAGATTCTTGCACGCCGAACATTATCTTCAAGTCCCAGTTTCCAGGTTGAGTTGAAGCGTTTAAGATTAAATTCGAGTTGAAGAGCTAAATGTGTGTCTATGTGTTGAAATTATTTGAAAAGTAATTTGTGATCTTCTTTTCTAGATTTAACAATTTGTTAATAGGAAGCAGTCGTCTTGGTAAGGTTTAATGGTTGGTTGTTTGTAGCTTAGGTAAGTTCATCAGAAACCTCTACTTATTTTTGGCAAGTTGTAATTATGTAATGGTATTTCTTTGACTGATCGAGTTATATAATGAAGCATTATTATGACATATTTTTAGGATAATGGTTTCTGGACACTTGAGATCACACAATCTTAAAGTCAGTTTTGTGATGTTCAAATTTATAAGATTTTTCTGAATGACAAATTGACAATGTCAAAAAGCATTTTTAAGTGCAGCCAATTAATTATTTTGTTTGTATAGGAAAGCCCAAAAGTCTGAAAGCCCAAACCCACACTACGTTTTTTTTTTTTGAACGGAAACCAAAATGCACATCAAACCAAACCCATACTACATTTAATTGTAAGTTTGTAGCGAAACATTAAATTACAAAACCAAAATGCACATTAAAAAAGCCAACACCAACTACATTTAATTGTAAGTTTGTAGCGAAACACTTGTTAGAAATCCACTACATTACACCTTTGTCATAGTTGGTTAGTTAAGACTCCGACTACTTATTTGAATACTACACCAGAGACATGTTGACTTAAATTACATTTTGTACTTTCATGTTAAGCAGTCCGATGTTAAACCAAGCACTCTTCAATTCCATCTAAGGCGAAATGAACAAAAACATATTATCGTTCTGTCATTCCATTCTATTCTATGTTATCTTAGGATGGTGGCAGTCGGGCTCGGCATGGAGACGGCATGCTTCATGCCGCAGTGGCACCATGGGGGGCTTAGGCATAGGGCGAAGTGGGCGATTGCACAAGACCCGATTTTTCAGGGGCCCAAATTTTTTAATTTCCTATATATATATAGTATTATATAAAATCTCTAAATTTCATAATTAAGTATGAGCATTCTGATCTGGTGATTAAGATGTTAGGTACATGTCAATTTTGGTTATTATGCCACTGGGTTGAATTCATTACTCCTAACCTAGAGGTCTTTTCTTCCAGCCCGTTCTAGGCCCAAAGTTCCTCAGGACCGGCCCTGAGTGGCACACCGTTGCCACCCCAACGGCATGATCACAGCATGGCGGCTTTCGGGAATAATTGCCGACGAAGCATGGTATTGATGTTGGAGAAAAGTAGCCGTTGAACGGCTATAAATTTGACCGTTGCATATTTTTAAATAAATAAAAAAAAAAGTTCCACCCCATTTTTTGTACTTATAAATACACAACACTTTAACCAAAACAAATCACTTTCAATTCACACATTTTCTACACTTTAAAAAAAAAAAAAAAATTAAGCATGGATCCAAGGAAATCAAAAGATGTTTCAAGCTAATCCAAAGGTCATGGAGGGGTCTCTCGATCTCAACCCATTCGTCCGCAAGTTTAATCACAATCTGCTCCTTACGTTACTCAAATGAATCCTCAACCCTCTTACTATTATTCTCAAATGAGTCCTCCACCATACTAACACCAATATAATTATCCCCAACATCCACCGATGAATCCAAACCAACAAGTGACTTCGAACCGTTCCCGGACATCTGTGACGGTCCTTCGCGGCGTGAACCAAGTGTCGAGCGAAAACTACCGCTACATGATGATGGTGAGGATGATGAAGATGATTTCGTTCCCGAAACACAACCACAAAATCCAATCGGTATACTTTTTATACTTTTATTTGTTATACTTTGTATACTTTTTATAAACTTATTTGTTATTATTTATTTGTTATACTTTTATAAATTTATTTGTTATAATTTATTTGTTATACTTTATATACTTTTTATTTGTTATACTTTTTATTTGTTATATTATTTATGCTATGTAGGAGGTCAAGAACAAAATGATGAAGATGTTCAAGAAGTTCAAGAAAACTACAATGTCCGAAAATGAAGACAACTGAATAAAGCGGAAATAAGAACTTGGTCGTCGGCCGAAGAGGTGGCTTTGGCAAAAGTGTGGGTTCATATCCCGACATGTAAAATAGTCGGGAATGAACAAACTAGAGATAGTTTTTGGAAATGAATTCTAGACCATTTCAAGCAAAACGTGAAAGAAACTACTCGAAGTTATCATAGCTTGAACACAAAGTGTCAAAATATGAACGCCGCCATGAGTGTCTTTAACGGGTTATACATTAAACAAGTAATTTTTAAACTCTATACTTTTTATACCTGTATTAATTTATACTTTATATGTGTATACGCATTAATTTATACTTTTTACTTCTATACTGGTAAAAGCGTCTTCATGAAAGTGGGTGTAATGATATTGACATCATGAAACATGCCTTGGTCGATTACGATAGGAAAACAAACGCTAAGTCTTTAACTCATATTCAAGCATGGGAGATTGTGAAAAAAGAAGCCAAATGGTTGGAACAACCATGTGTGGGTCAAACATTTTTGTCTCATTCCGACAAACGAAGAAAGTCGTCGGAATCGGGCAACTAAGAGTCGGGAAGCAATGACAACGCTAACACTGTTATTCCGGATCTGAATGACGACACAAATCCTACACGGCAAACAAAAAGCAAAAAGACCACTAGCGAGTCGTCGAAAAAGGATAGTGTTGCTGCGAGCTTCGACACCTACACGACAAGGAAAACACAACTATTGGAGGCGGTGGTGGAGAAAAATCTGGCGAAGCATGAATTGGTCAAAAAGTTGTTGGCGACACAAATCCGTAGTATTGAAGAAAAGGCCTTGTTTCGGGCGATGAAGTTCTTTAACCAACCGCACGATCACATAACCAATTTGAATATGCTAGCGTTCACCGTTGCGAAAAAACGTGAGCTCATGAAGAAATATGGATGGGAATGCGATTTTTAGATATGTGTTTGTCTTAGCTTTTTTGTTTTGTTTTATGCAATGTAAGCTTCTATTTTAATTATTAATGAAATATTATGTTTTATTAAATTGTTTAATATAATTATGAATATAAAATAAAATTATGTGAGACATGAATCATGGTTGCCACTAATTAGGCATGATAAAGAAGGAGAAAGACATGAAATGATACGACAATATATTATTGATGGGTATTTAGGCATGATAAGACATAAAAATCATGACTGGCACCCTTCTTAGACCTCATTTTCACTGTCACATCAGTTTTCTCTTTTTAAGACACATCCAAGAACACCTTTTCCCCTATCGTACATTCATCATCACCTCATCTTTCACTTTTTTTTTTTTTTTTATCATTTTCATTTTATTTTAATATAAAAACTTTTTATTAATAATAAAAATAATAAATTAACTTAATATAATATATTTACATTAAATTTTTTTGAAAACTTTAAAACTATTTTATAAATATATTAACAATTCAGGGACTAAACTGAAACTTATTTTTATATATAAATACATATGTAAAACATTGATTTTATAGAGGCCAAAGATGTTATTTTTGTAAAAGTCTTTTTCTTCTATATAGATACAGATACATAAATATTATATATATATATACATACATATTATACAAGATACAAAATTACAAATACATACATGTATAACGCGCGGCCAAAACAAATGAAAAAATAAATAAAATAAACTAATGCATGGCCCACTCTCACACTCGTCCACCCATTTCCAAAACACGCCGAGACACGACGAAGACCCCACACGACGACCTCGTGCCTATCGTGTCGTTAACGACGAGATGAATGACGAGTTCATGCAAAGACGATAGGGAGAGGCCTTACATTTATTACCTTGCAACTTAAGATCATTTATTATTGTAGTTATGTACTATGTTTTTTTTTGTAAGGTAGTAAGTTTTATTCACAAAAGACTATAGACAAAAACATACTATAATCTTAGGATTACATATGTACATACATGAAAAGAAATTTACATCTTAAAACACCATCTAAAAAACCCCACTTTTTTCCAACCTTGATTGCGAAGGAACTAAAATGGATGAAAAAAAACTGAGGGTTCTAGAAAAAAATCCCCGAGACTAGAGGTCGAACCACCGGTTTTACCCTAGTTATGTACTATATGATATTCTTATTTTATTATTACCTTTTTTATTAAAGCAATCGAATGTAAACAGTGATTGCAACAAAAGAATATGAAATAAAAGAATCTGGTATATATATTTGATATACCAAGTAAAGGTAGAGAATGCTCTTAGATGGAATGGTAGCTTACATGTTTTCGACTAGAGAAATGTTAGGTTGACAAACTAATTACAAACAAAAGTTTACAAACAAATCTTCCACCAATCAAATCAAGTCATTT
>JAOEHQ010031172.1:0-13241 GCA_025447715.1 Asclepias incarnata | reverse complement strand
TAGATCATCGAGCGCAATGCAGTGACATCCAGGCGGGCAGTATGCACGCAACTCGAATCCACGCAGCCCACTAGAAATTAGTGTCTGTAACCCGCCTTGTTTTCGTAAAGAGGTAAATGCCCGAAACCATGGGGAATCAAGATTCGATCCCAAGTCTCCAAGCCAACATCCCCTCCGCCAGTTCCCCCAAAGAGGACCCCAGCTGGCCAACTCTTTTAAGAGGAGTTGGTTAAATCTTAATATATATTACATTGCTTTTAAGTATTTTGAAAGTTAAATGACGCATTTCCGATTATTTGGAAGAACAAACTTGTTTCGATATTTATTGAAGGAGAAAATTGGGGAGATTTTTTTGTTAAATGGAGAATTTTTCTTTTAGTTAGGTAGAAAAAAAGCATACATTTGTTTTGAATATATTGAAAAAAGGTTTATATTAATAGTTTGAAAATGAAAGTATTATTATTAATTTTTAAAAAATATTCGTTAGGAGATGGATTATTTAGTTAACTTTATTAAAAAGAAAAGGATTAATTGAAAAAGATGGACTAAATTGATTTTATAACAAAAGACCAAACGATTTATAACTTAATGCACGGTGGTGAATACTTTCAATATTTTTATTATGTGTCACTCTAAATCGAATTTAAAAACAAAATTTCGTAAGGGTGACGGTGGCCAGTGACCGACTTCTCGACCGCCGGATTTGAATTATCTAATATATGGGTATATGTATAATGTTACTAAAATACGATCGAAATGGTTAGATAAATGTATTTTTGTTTATTAATAAGGACATGTTAGTAAATTTGTTAATCTGAAATTTTTAAAAATTAATTTTATATAAAATAAGAGGATAAGTGCAAAACCTTAACATTTTGAATTTTAAGACCGTGACCATCCTTTTTATATATTAGTAGATAGATAAGTAGATATATAATATAAATTCATGAAATTTTATACTTATGGTAATAATATCCGAAAATAAATAAAATAACAACTATTATTGTTAGGGTTAAGTACCTTTTTTGTCCCTGTGGTTTTAGGAAAAACGGTCTTTCGTCCCTCCGTCAAAAAAAGGTTTTTTTTCATCCCTGGGGTTTTTTTTCTGTTAAAAAAGTTCGTCCCTGCCGTTAAGTGAGGGGTATTTTTGTCTTTTCAACATGTTTCTTCATCATCTTCATATAAACCACAGGGACTTCATCATCTTCAACTTCTATTTAATAACTAATTATGAAAATCATATATTGAAAATTACTAATAAAATTTAGTGTTAATTTCATTACAGTGTATTTGTTTTCTTTTTGTTTATTCAAATTCAACATCGCTCGATCATCATCCATGATCATCATCATCACTGATCATCATCATCATCATCATCATTATCGCTCGATCCCTTTTCCATCATCATCATAATCTTAGTTATGAAAAGTGAAGAGGCAGCTTTTCCGACCACCACTCCACCACCTCCATCTTTTCCGATCACCTCCAAAAATTGCAACGGTGTTCAGTTTCTTTCGCAGGAAAACAGGGACCCCCGCGGTGGTGTCCGAATTCCTAAAACCATGGATGAAAAAGGAACAAAATTGACGGGAGGGACGAAAGACCGTTTTTCCTAAAACCACATGGACGAAAAAGGTACTTAACCCTTTTTTTTTACATTCAACTTTTATTAGAATAACCAATCAAGCGATATCAAAAATAGATTACAAAGAATTATCTAAATTAAAGCTATTCCATTTGATCCACTCGAAGCAACGTTGAGTTGATCTATGTGACAAGCAGAGAAAGCTTTCCTCTGAGGGTCTTGATTTCTTTGAAGGTAAACTTTAGTGACGAGGATTAATTGGAGAAAATAAAGTCATTTTTAGTCTTCCAAATAACCCAATAGTACGCCAACATTATCATATTGATGAATTTTCTTTTCTTCGGAGAAATGTTGGGGGTCTTGTGCAACTCAAAAAGTTCTTGACAGTAGTTAAACTTAACTAGTGGGATGTTACACCAAGATAGAATATGTCCAGAGGGAGTCCGTGAACGAGCAGTGAATGAAAAGATGGCTTGCAGATTCATCTTGACATTGGCATAGAGAGCAAGTGGGCGAGACTTGTGGATGTGTCTCTGAATCAGTTGGTCAGCTGTGGGTAGTCGGTTCATTTTAAGTCTCCACCCGAGAACATTCACTTTTAGTGGTGCGAGACGGTTCCAGGGGAAGGTCCAAAAGTTGGGACCGAAATTAGCTTTTTGGAGTTGAGATTTTATAGACTTGACTATGAATTTGCCACATTGGTCGTGTAACCATTTCCATGAGTCTGCTGAATTTGATAGTGATAGATGCGCAACTTGGGTTAGAAGATCGTGGAACTGTTGAAGCTCTACAGGTGTTGAAGGGGATGTCTTCCATTGACATTCCCATTACGAAAAGCGCCCATTTCCAGTGCAGCTGTCTAAGATGTTACAATTTCAAACCAAACACTTTTGTAAGAAAATTGAGTTATAAAATTGCTCTTTATGCTTTGCAAAAAAAATTACAAAGATGGTTCTTATAGATAAAGACAAAAGGGGTAGAAATGTCATTCAAGCAGTTTATGAGACATAAAGAACCATCAGTGATTCAAGTTTTTAAATAAAGAACATACCTTGTTGTTTTAAAACTTAAAGGACTAAATATAAAATTTGAAATAAACCATAAGGACCATCTTTGTAATTAACTCTATTAATAATAATAAAAGTGATAAAAGTTAAGAGTTAAACATAAGTTAAGGTGACAAGCTATTTTCTTTTTATAGGATTTTACATCAATCTACTTTTTTTTTCTTTTTTGAAAGTTGTGAATTACTCGCGAATATCGGGAGGTCTAACAGATGTTGTCTTAACCGGGTTCGTGCTAAAAAACCCTCTCGTCGAATAGATTCCCAAATTAAACCCCTCGATGAGAAACCCATATCACCTAGAGATCTAGAGGAAAAAACTCACTCTGCCCCACCGTAAGTATAAACTAAATACCTATAGTCACCCCAAATATGCTTAGAATATGACTCGAACTCCTAACCTCTTTTAAAGAAAAATGCTTCTTGTCACTAAATCATTTATTAATTAGTGTGTAAAATGACATAAGATACTTTTAGATCATAGTATATTATTATTATTATTATTATTATTATTATCTTTTATTTTAAATAAATTGAATGTGAATTGTTTTTTTTGTTTTTTTTTTCTTATTCTTATTTAAAGGATATATAATTGATCTATTCACATTCAAAGTAAAAGGATTGAGTGATGGTGTTTTACCTTTATATCAATAGTCACAGGTTTAAAACAACACCCCTTTTTCTCTTTTTTCTTTGGAATTTAAAACTTACAAATCATCCATTTTCTTTTGTGTTTTTGTTTTTTTATAAAGTTTTTAAAATGTACATATATAACACTCAAGTTTTATATTTTTATTGAATTGATATATACTTTTTGGTTCCTTTTTATTTTTTTAAAATTTTATATCTAATTTTACCATATTTTATTTAAACAATTTTTTTTAAAAACTTTTTGTTTTAGTTTTTTGTTTTGATATTATTTTTGGGTTTTTTTTTTTGTTTTGCAACCTTTTTGTTTTCTAACCTTTGTTTGTTTTTATACTTCTTTTGTAAGAGTTTTAATATAAAAGTTTTAATTATATTAGGTATCTATATCTATACATCAATTAATTAAAAGTTTAATTATTTATGGCATCTAAAAAATGGGATAAATATATATATATATTTAAAAAGACACGTGTCGCTTAACTAAAGCGTCATGTGTCGATTAAAGAAAGCATCAATCCTGTTTTAGTTTATTGGTAGATGATATATTTTAAATTATATATATTACATATCATAAGTAATTCAATTAATTATAATTAAGATTTAAATTGTAAAGGGTTTAAATTGTAAATATGAAGATAAATAAATATGACATCAGCGATGTTTAATTTTGATGAATGGAGAGTTGTGATTGGTCAATAAGTGGTTAGGTCAGTTGTCTTTTAGTATAGATTAAGATTAAGATTAAGATGCTTCTATAGTTCCCATATAAATCCGGATCGTTCTCGTTGATAAGAATTATAAAATCTTGCAATCCAATCCAATCTTAAAATAAAAATATACTCGTAGATCTTAATTAATTAACAACCTTTGAACTACCTTCAAATCAGCAATACGAGGAAGGCAGGATTTGGTGGATTTGCCAAATCTCCACTCTACTTTTATCCCATCAAATTGCTTAAACTTGAAAATATATAGCTTTAATTTCATTATCACCTTAAGTAATTAGCGATACTAATTCAGTAATTTGGATTTATAAGGTCACCTCTTATTTCGTTACTACTGGAAAAATATATGATTTCTTTATAGTCAATATTAATATTAATACATTATCCATTCAACATGGTCAATTAAGTTCCAGATTATATATGATATATATTGCGTATAACTTGAAGAGTTGTAGTCTTGTTGTTTTCACTTGAGATTCACCAACTGAAGACAAAATTATATATATAAATTCGATTGTAAGATGAGTACGTAATGAACAATACAGTTAATGTCTTTTTGCAGAAGGTCGATCGACAATTACGAATCATTAAAAGACATATATAGCACCATATAATTATCAGTTTAATCAAGTATATATGTTGGAAAATTTGCTGTAAAAGGGTGCTATGAAATTCATTTTTCTTATAAATAGAAATTGTGTGATAACATAATGTATAGTAAACTAACTCTAGTTTTTACTTATACATATGATAAGTTGATGGTTGTTACAACATTTTTTTTTTATCTAATATGAAAGCTATACATTCCATATCCTTCATAAACGAATGACTTTTTTTTGTGTGGCTATAAATACGTACCAGGCCATGCTCTTATCAAACATTAATATACCTTAATTAAATCTGAAAATGGCCCTTATCACTTTCAACTTGTTTGTGTTCCTCTTCTTTTCCTCCATTGCCTACCATTCACATGCACGATCAAACCAGCACCTGAAAACCTCGGATTCTCTAGTCCTAGGTTTAACTAATACTAGGACGACCATCAAACTCCCCAAGGAATCCTCAACCTTAAACCTTAAACTATCAACGCAGTCATCACAAACATTGGACATAATGGAGCCCTTGAGAGAAGTTAGAGATGGTTACGTTATGTCTCTAAGCCTAGGTTCACCTCCACAAGTTATACAAGTGTATATGGATACTGGAAGTGATCTCACTTGGGTACCTTGTGGGAACCTCTCTTTCAATTGCATCGATTGCGAAGACTATACAAATCATTCATCTGTGTCCAAGTACTCACCATTGTATTCATCATCTAGTGTTAGGGACTCTTGTTCCAGCCAGTTTTGCATCGATGTACATAGCTCGGATAATCCTTATGACCCTTGTAATATGGCTGGTTGCTCATTGAGTACACTAATTAAGGGCACTTGCTCAAGGCCATGCCCTTCATTTGTGTATACATATGGGGAAGGTGTTGTTACAGGAACTCTAACTAGGGATACCCTAAGAGTCCATGGGAGTACGAACCATGACGATACTAGAGATGTAACCAACTTTGGATTCGGTTGTATTACATCGGCTTATAGAGAACCCATAGGAATTACAGGGTTTGGGAAAGGTTCTCTTTCTTTGCCTTCTCAATTAGGTTTTCTTCAAAAGGGTTTCTCTCATTGTTTCTTGGCTTTTAAGTATGCCAATAACCCAAATATTTCAAGCCCTTTAGTTATTGGAGATCTTGGAATCTCTTCAAAAGAACATATGCAATTTACTCCAATGTTAAAGAACCCGATGTACCGGAACTACTATTATATCGGACTAGAGGGCATAACTCTAGGCATTGGTTCAGGTTCCTTAATTCAAGTTCCTACAAATTTGAGAGACTTTGATTCATTTGGCAATGGTGGTATGTTGATAGATTCAGGGACTACATATACTCATTTACCACAACCATTCTACTCTCAACTTATTTCTGAGCTCCAATCTATCATAGATCACCCTCGAGCTACTGAAGTGGAGGAACGGACGGGTTTTGATCTATGCTATAGGGTTCCATGTTTAAACAACATTACAGATGGTATGAAAATCATGGATGTGGATGACCATCTTCTTCCTTCCATCACATTGCACTTCATGAACAATGTGAGCTTGGTTTTGCCTCAAGGGAACAACTTCTATGCGATGGGTGCACCACGTAACTCGACGGTGGTCAAGTGCTTGTTATTTCAAAGCATGGATGATGATGATTATGGACCCGCTGGTGTTTTTGGTAGCTTTCAACAACAAAATATGGAAGTTGTGTATGATATGGAGAAAGAGAGAATAGGGTTCCAAACAATGGATTGTGCCTCTTCTTCAGCTTTCCAACAACTTCACAAACCTTAATTTGCTCCTTTGGTTACCTTTTTCGAATGCAAAATGTGTTTTTTTTCCTTTGAATCTAAAAGACCACCTACTAAGGTGAATAATATTGTCGTTACCTTTATTAAAAATAAATAAAGAACTTGAGTTTGATTGAGTCATGTTTGTAGATTTTTTAAATGTTATTTAATTATACTTTTTGTACTTTGATGGTGAATAAAGATTGTACTTTGATTTCCTTAATAAATTCTTAAATTCAAAAAAAAGTATCTTTCAAGTCCCCTGCATTTTTATTATAGTATTGTTCATAGCTACTTATTAAGTAAATAAAATTAGTGCATTGGCTTTACCAGGAACAAGTTCTAGTGGCCGTGCATATGCATATATACACAACTTTCTGTCATTAAGCAGTTTCTAGAGATATTCTAACTATTAAGAGAAACTAAAGTGGATGAAAACATGGAGAAGTGTAACAATATACAAGGATCGGGACTGAATGACAACCAACAATCAATGGTGGATTGAAAGTCATGAAACTTATAAATAATACTAAGAAAAATAATTTTTCAAACAAATTAATTACGAATAAAACTACACGACTTAATGAAAAAAACCAGGAGGGCCGGGCCCCGGGCCTTTTAAAAGCTCCACCCTTGTCAACAATATGAGATATTCGAGCTGAGAAACAAACTATATTTCTTACCAGACTCAAAATCTTAGGCTAGAGATTCATCTAAATGACGAGGCGTCGTTTATATGAAAAGAAAGATTCGGTTTTTGGACAGAACCGAACATTAAATTTTCTCGATTTGAAATCGACACGCTAGGTTATGTTGCCCAAGTAGAAAGTAAATTTGAATAATAATTTTGACCCATTACTAATTAATCAGGGTCCACTTTTAATGTTACCTCTCATAAGTCATAACATCTTTCAAAATGACTTGTTAAGCTAGTTCTGGAATGTCTCAACGTAAAGCTATATATTAAACCTGACACTTACGAACACCGACTTAGTAAGGCCCAGTTTTTGTATATCTATATGTATCTATAGGAGCCTGTTTTTAACAAAATAAAAGACTACGTTGACCTTGACTTGACAGATTCATCCAATTGAACCCAAACTCAAAGGGCTCGTTTGTTTTTTTTAACCATTAATCGGATAAAGTGACTAAATAAATAAAAAAATTATGTATGGATTAAGTCAATACAATTGTTTTTTTGTTTTTTAATAAAAAAAACAAACATTTTGATTGACTTAATAGATTAAGTATTTTTCATTAAGGTTATTAAATCCTAAACAAACAGGACCTAACTAGAGTTTAAATTGTTTTACTTTTGAGATGAATATTTATCGAAAAAATAAATCAAAATTATGTCTAAACTCTAATATTATCAACAATGAATGAGTAAACTTTCTGATCAATTAGACTCGTTTCAAAAAGGTTCACTTTAGGTCCCTTTAAGTTTGTCTAAAACCATACGAGGATCATCTCCGACCATACCTCTATTTTTATCTCTGAACATGGAAAAAATAATAATATTTTTATAGCATATTCTTTCTCTATAAAAATTGCATCTTCCACTATTACTCTAAAAACCCACACTATATTTATTTATGCTTTACTATTTCACATTTTACAATAAACAAATAGATTATAATTAAAAAATAGTTTTAAAGGATGAATAATGACCTCTATGTATAGAGAAAAGTTAGTTTCTTCTTAGAATTTTTCTAAATATATAGGATTTATTGGAGATGGTTTTTGGTCGTCTATCTTTATAAGACTGAAGGGAATGGGACGGTTTGGCCCCAACGTCGGCTCAAGTCGGACGACTTACCGCCGTGAACACCGCCCCCCTAGGCGGCGTGGGGTTGGGCGGTTTGGCTAGGACGGGCGCGGGGCGCGTTTTGGCTTTTGTTTTCGAGGTTTTTTATTTTGTTTGTTTTTTTTTTAAAACTAAGCCGGATTGTTTTATAAAATAAAAAAAAAAAAAGTTTGTTGCAGGGTTGAATGGCTGGCTAATCGAGGACGAGGAGGAAGATGAAGTTAAATGATTGTTTTAAAATTTTTCACTTTTAACCCCTGAAGTATTAATATGTTAACAAATTAATTATATTTGTTTTGAAATCTTTATTTTAGTCCTTTTCATTCATTTTTTTTTTATGTTAATGTTTTTTTTTAATTTTAGGATTTATGTTTTTATTATTATATTAATGTTTATTTAGTTTGTATAATTTGTTAATTTGTTATATAAGTTTATATATAATTAAAGTTTAAAAGAAAAAAAAAACAAATAAAATATCACATGGCGCAAGACGTGCCATGTGACATTTTGGATGGCATCTAAGTTGCCCCACTCCTCCATTTTTGGATGGCATCTTGGGGGATGACTGGACGTCACATGGCGCAAGACACCCCTTCCCCAAGTTGCCTCACTCCCTTTAGTCTAAGCGTTATAAAAAAGTCATCGGAGATGACGTAAGAACATTTTTTACATTTCTTTGTTCTATTCAAGACAATGGGTGGAGGCGTGGAGCGGAGGTCTTGAGGATCGGACCAGTGCATAGCAATTGTACAGTTGGGACTTGGGAGTTGGGACTCGATAGACTGGTTACACTAAAGCCCAGCCCAATAAGGATAAGTTTGAGAACTCTTTTTTTAAATGACAACATAATCAATTATTCTTGAATCTTGAGCCTCGTTAGCCCATGACTCCATGAGTTCATGATAAAACTAAGCCAGTTTCTATTGTTTTTTGACTTTTTTTCAAGCATTTAACAGCATGATTTTACACTTCCTAATTTTAGAAAATACACATATATAAAATTAAAGTTAAAAATAATTATTTTTTAGAAATTAAAATAGGGGACAGTAGTATTTAACCCATCAAAGCCAAAGGCAAAACCCAATGGGCCAGCCACTGAAATGTCTTAACTAGAAGCAGTATTGATTCGCATTGCCAAACCAGTAATGCAGTGCAAATGCAAATCAACCCAAGTAGCAAGCTCATGTGAAGGTCCTTTCCCTGAAAAATAAAGTTGATAGCAATTTATAAGGCTGATATTGAGTGAGCGGCTCACATATCAGATATTAAACTACCGGGCGTGATCTTAGTCAAAAGGACGAGTTGATATCGAAGGGCCTGTCACTTTATATATAGGGAACTCTCTTTAGGCTGCTTTGTTCACTCAACCTATGAGGGATGCAAAGAACATTTCAGCAAACAAGATTGTTGCACCTTCTATATATAAATGGAATTCATTTTATTTAGTATTTGACTTGTTTTTTACTCATTAGATACACACTTGATATATGTTGTGTACTCACAATTTACCTTCAGCCATGCCTATTGATTATTTTGCCACCCGATTTTTACAATTTGTGTTATGAATTCTATTCCAATATGATTATCGTTATATGTTTATATTTATATAAACGCGATGTATATAGAGCCATTGCCAATTACCTAATAAGCCTGCTTTTTTTAGAACAACATGAATGTATTCAATAGAAAACCATCTAGCAAGTTGGTAGACGAAGGTTACCTTTACCAAAAAAAAAAAGATGAAGGTTACAAAATACAACTTACATATAACTATATAAGGATTTATGATTCAATCTAGCCATTTCAAATTATAAAGTTTATCTCTACTTGGAATCCTATTAAAAGAGAGAGAGCCACTATGAGGCTGGCAGTAGTAGGAGTCCCATTTCCTTGAAAGCAAACTCTGTTACAGTTAAGCCTAAAAAGTCTGTACGTAGAACAATATTACCGTGCGATCTATTGAAAGTCCAGTCGTGTTGGCTAAAAGAATAGGATCATTGCCTCATTGGCTAAGGTTTCGATAATGAAATCAATTAATAGTGCAACACAACTCACAAAGATCGCAATAGCAAGCTATTGTTAAGAGGCCTTTACCCATAAAAAATAAGATTAATATTAAGCCAATGGCTCACATATCAGATATTATTAAAATGATAACAGATACTACACTTGATCTTAGCCAAAAGGCCAAGAATGGTACGCTTGTTTAAGTGACGGGCCTCTCAGTTTATACGGAGGTCTCCTTAGGCTAAGTTGTTCACACAACCAATGTGGGATGCAAAGACCATTTCATTATACATAATGAAAAATTTCATTTAAATAATATTATTGGAATTCATTGAATGTGCACATGATATCTTAT
Source organism: Asclepias incarnata (assembly GCA_025447715.1). Classification (NCBI taxonomy): domain Eukaryota; kingdom Viridiplantae; phylum Streptophyta; class Magnoliopsida; order Gentianales; family Apocynaceae; genus Asclepias; species Asclepias incarnata. The sequence goes on along the minus strand of JAOEHQ010031172.1, from coordinate 2,670 downwards.
AAACTCAGAATTTATTCTCCCCCATAACTATTGATTATTTTTGCTTTTCTATTCTAATATGATGATTCTTTTTTATCGGTTTTTGTTTGATGTTGAAAAATGCAATTTCTGGTCATATATATTTCCATCATGTTCTTGAATCTTGATCATGAAATATCTATATGTGTGGTTAAGAATTTCAACAATTTAAATAGCATCATGCATATAACTGATTAAAACTTGCATACAAATTGATGCAGCAACAAAATCAAACCATAAGCTAGGCCCAAATTGCAGTCTTTTCATGTAACCTCAACTCGAAAGCCACAAATGTAGATAAGATTCATCATCAGCAAGCAACATCTAAAACTCGCAAACAAAATTTTCAGATTAATACAGAACATGAAAAACAAAATGTTGAGGCAAATCATTCTTGTTAGTATCTTAAGTTAACAAGTGCAACACAAGTGAATAAACTTTCCTTATCTTGCCACGTTAAAGAAAACATAAACCATTGTTTCATCATATCTTCCTAACATTGTTACCTAAAAACTACTCAAAAAAAGGAAAAAAAAAATCGATCTTTTTAACCCAATGAACTCAAGTCCACCTTCAAGACTTGTTCTTCACTATAACTCCGTTATCGCCTGCAACAATCACAGTAGTAGCCATATCAAGAAACAACCCATGATCAACCACACCAGGAATCCTCAAAATAGCATCACTAGCAGCCTTTAAATCCCCGATATTTTTCGTGAAATACAAATCAATTGTATAATTACTGTTATCAGTCACAAAAACATCTCCTGTTTTCTCACATGTCCTGATCTTTGCGACGCACTCGGCTTCTTGAAACAACAATTCTAGTTTTTTACAAGTAAACTTCCAACAAAACGGGACAACCTCAACCGGCATTGCTAAACCACTTCCACCAATGTAATCAACCATTTTAGATTCATCAACAATAATTACGAGTTGTTTCGAAGCACATTCAATCATTTTTTCGCGTAACAACGACCCTCCACGTCCTTTAACCAAATTCAAATCCGGGTCAACTTCATCCGCGCCATCAATAGCTAAATCAAGAATCGGGTGTGTCTCAATATCCGACAAAGGTATGCTTAATGACAAAGCTTGTTCATGTGTTCTTTTTGAAGTTGGTATCCCAACAATGTTTTCTAAAATCCCTTGGCTTAAAAGGTCACCAATGCGGTCCACTGCATGTTTAGCGGTGGACCCCGTTCCTAGTCCCACAACCATACCTGATTTAACAAACTCGACGGCTTTATAAGCGGCTATCTTTTTAAGCTCGTCTTGTGACATTGTTACATGTGATTGTGGTGGTGGTAAAGATGATGTTATGACCCTTGTGGCGGAATGTGGGTTATATGCTATAGCCATATATATTGTTTGTTTTGTATGTATCTATATATGTATATATTGATTGGTGATATGTTTTGAAAAACAGTTAGAAAGATGAGGTGGGAATGGTTAGCGTATTTTGGAACAATGAAATTGTGTATTAAGGGTATTGATGGGAAATATGTGGTGAGAATGAATAAGTTTTGTTTGGTTGTTTATATACAGAGAATGTGAGAATGTGAGTGGTGGTGGTGTGCGGCGGAGATCAATGAATGGATTATTATTTATATATACTACACGAGGGAATGGGAATCATATCCGGGGGAATTAATACTAAAGTTTTTAGGTGATAACTTATATGATGTTAAAAGTATATAGTTAGGTGATGTTTGTGAATGTTTGTGAGGGGAAACATTAAAATCAAGGGGAACTTTTTATCATTAAAATATTTATGTGTGTGCAGCATATATAATGTTAGCAGCATATAACATTTTCCCAAGTTTTTATTATATTTTGTATCGTTTGTGATAGAAAGAGATAGTAGTGCCCTTGGCCATCAGCTCAAGTGGTGGTGGGTTTTACCCTTTTCGGTAATGGAGGTTCGATCCTCTTTTAGAGCAAAACGAGTTTTGTCATCCGGGTGTTGCCCCGGGAGATATAACGTTTATTTTGGATGATAATAGGTAAAATTATAACATGTACTTTAAAAAATTATACAACCGGATGACTTTAATTGACATTCACCTTTATAACACTCATTATATTAAGATCTCATGCACAGTGTATCTGCTCACAAACGACATGTACTTTTGAGGTTATTATTTAACATGAGGTATTAAAATAACCATAAAGATAACATTAATCAGTTGATAAAGTATACACTTATGTACCGTTAAATAATCTGATCATGAAAACTGATATATAATTATTTTTTATAATTTAGCATGAATCATAACATAGCAACCACTATAAAATAACAACATATAAAAGTATCAGTCATTATAAAACACACGGTATTAAAATAATAATCTGATAATGAAAACTTATATATAAATATCTCTTATTATTTAGCACGAATCATAGCATATCAAGCACAGTAAACTAACAACATAGTATTGAAATAATCATAAAGATTAAAATTAATACAAAAGTATCATATAGAAAAGGTAAAACGATGGATAAAAAGTAAAAATATAAATAAAAACAAATGAATAAAGAAGATGAAATGAATATATCTTATAATAATAAAAAAAAAGAAAAACGTTCAATAATAAAATAATAAACAATGGTAACAAATACTATGAATATGAAATGAATATATCTTATGAT
>JAOEHQ010031161.1:0-13243 GCA_025447715.1 Asclepias incarnata | reverse complement strand
CATCGGGTATGTAACTCTATCATATTTTCATTATGTTATTATTTATATATACGAATCAATATTATTTATTCCAACATATCATTGATTTAGTATTCTCAATTCAACTTATTTACTAATTCAAACAAACACAAGAACATATAATAAAGTGTGTGTCTCTAAACTTGAGCCGCTACCTTGAATGAATAATTTTCAACTCACGTATCATGGAAAGGATAAAAAAAAAGTTTGAATAACGGATCAAACATTTTATTTTTATTTTTTCAGGGTAAAAGGATATTTGCCCTTTGAAATAACTTTTATTAATAAAAATAAGATATTTACATATTTACTATGGGCATTCCCAGAAAAGATTACACCTTACAATATTATTAGTGCACATCCCAAATCACAAAACCATAAACCACTTATACTAAGATTAAAACTTTAATTGTCATATTACAATACTTATAATAAAAAAGCACCAAATATAAAAAACCATAATAAAAACTCCTGTTTTCAAAAATGACATATTTTTTCAAACTTCGAGGCCTTCTAGCAAAACCCCACGGTCAGTAATATGTATCCAATTCCAAAATCCAACTTCTTTTTTGTTGCACTTAAAACATATAAGCCCAAGATCCAAGCCCATTTGCCAACTTTTTTCCTTGGAGCCCAAACCAACTCTTTTACGTTTTTTTTACATTTTATACCAACCAATTTTCCAATTTAACATCCATTTGACCATTTCCAACATATGTCTTGCTCACAAATCACAAGACATAACTTTAACCATCCCCGGCCAAAGAGAAATGTTATGTTTACAAACTAATTACAAACAAAATTTTACAAACTAATGTGGCAAGTTAGGTGGACCAATTACATTTAAAATCATTTTCTCTTTCTTCATTATCTCTTTTCATTTCATTAGTGACAAATGTGTTTGTAGAAATTTGTTCCCTTTCTTCGTTATCTCTCTTCATTTCATTGATGACAAATGTGTTTGTAGAAATTTGCTTCTGTCACCTTTCAAAAAAAAAAAATTAGTTTGTCAACGTAGCATTGTTCCCAGCCAAAAGCAACAATGCAACAAAACTCCAACTGAATCTTCTCACAGGTCAACATCAAATCACCAATATCATTACCCCATAGTTTAAATATAGGAAGTGATATTTGTACCAGATACATCTACCAAATATAAAGATTGCCTATTTTTATTGTATACTGAAAAATTTATACATTGTGGTAAATTAATAAAAAATTATGATACCATTATTATTTCCCAATATAAAAGACATTGCACTAATTGCTAACCAAATAATCACATGCCACCAACTAACTTTAATATTATCCCATTGACTCAAAAAAGTCCAACATACATATACCTCATGACTCTACCATACTTTAAAACATCCATGAATTGAGGTATATTGTCCTCTCTTTTTCTTTACTTTGTTGCTTCAGCTATTACTAGTCATTTTCTACTTTTGTTTTTAATTTCCGACTTTTTTTTCTTTTGTGATTTGGACTAGCCAGACTCACTTTGAACCTTGAAGATGCCTTTCAATAATGTTATTGGTAATTAATGTTTGTCTTAATATGATGTTTGTGTGTTGATATAATCCTATTTCATCATTGTTTTTGTAGATACTTGCATTTGCTTTTCTTTTTATTGCTGCCAATAACATACCCCCCTACAAATTAAAGGTGTATACGGTTATGTGGTTGATGATGAATCTCAGTGCAAGATCAGATTTGGTACGGTGTTAATATTGTAAGTGGTCTTGTTACACGAACGATGTTGTAAGTTGTCTTCTTACACGAACGATGTTGTTGCTGTTGTTTTGGATCCTAATGTGTGTTCCTGCTTAAGTTCCAACTTGCTGTTTTTAGACCAAGATCATTGCATTTTGTAAGTTTGTTTTTGGGGTTCTCGGGCTACTGATCTTGGATAGGAAAAGGTTGTACGGGAAACACAAAAAGAGTGTGCCAGCTCATCTTGAAGATCTAGATATCGACATGGGTGTTGATTCATCCCGGGAGGCATGGATGGTACGAGTTGTAAACGCAAAAGAAGCAAGAGTAGGTTTGCGTATGATCAAGAAAGAGATAAGTTCAAATGGTGAAATGGTTGCAAAGAATGCCGCAAGATAGGTTCAATATTGATCCATCAAACTTTTGCTCCTTGAAAGCTAGTACGTATTTTGCTAGGAGTTGATGTTGTATGTTTAATTTTGGAGGTTATCATGGAACTTGATTTTCATTTTGATAGTTCTATGGGTTTAGGATTTAAACAAAATGGAAGGTGATATATATTCTACTAGGTTTTTCCCCGTGCGTTGCACGAACTAATATAAATTTTTTTAAAAATAACTCAATAAAAGCTCAATATAAAAAAAACTATTCAGCGAAAAATGCACATAGTTTTTTGTGAAATTCATGTAACCTTGAACATATAACACGCGACGATTCGGGGCAGAATTGTTACATTTATTAGTAAAAGCAGATAGTGACACCCAACATACCATATGGTTACAAAGATATTCACATTCACAAGTAAGACATTTTTCTATGTCAAATATCAGCGTGTTGAAAGGTATCACGAATAACGAATTATAGCGAATAAAATATACATAAAAAAAATACAATATTATTTAACTAAAAGTAAACATCACGAACAACATATAATCATACAATGAGAATTATATAAACCAAATCTGCATGGAATATAATAAATGCATTATGATAACATATTGTGGGTTAAAGCAAAATAAATATAAATAAATAACATGAAAAATAAAAGAGAAGATACATAAACTAAAAAAATGTGATGAAAACTGAATAGCGAAAGTTAGATGAAAAACAATTACAAAATGATTTATATGTAGATGTTTAGGGCATGAATATTAAATAAGAGATATTAATATTTTTATAAACAAATCAAATAAAAAAAACATGAATATTAGATTAAAGATATTAATTTTTTCACTTCCTGCCAATTTTTATGGGCCAATTACACTATCAACATTTGATTTTTGTGGGTTAGGCGAGCAAAAGTTTTTCTTTTTTTTCTCTTTTATCTTGTTTGAAGTAATATTCAGTGGATGCACAAGATATTTGGCATTTACCCGTCAGTTTTTTGTTCATCTATAATGTATGTTTGGCTTTGAGCATTTATAAAAATTATGTGTTTATTTTGTTGCTAAAATGGTATCAATCAAAATTATTATATATATTTCTATTTTTTTTTTCCATATTCAAAAACTAAATCATAAAATTAGATCCAAAAGAATTAGATGACCTTAAAAGAAAAAATAAAAAAAATCCCATGTATGACCCACACAAAATTATTATATTATATTTTTATGATTTTCTTATATTACTAAAACGTAAAATTATACATTTATACGGACCCATATAAAATATTTTTTTATGATTCTTATGTTTTTTTACAAAAATATTAATAAAGAGATGTTAAAAGATGCTAAAACTAATTATTATTAATAATACTAAACATTAAAAAAATTGGAAACAACTCGTGTATTGTCTAAAATCTAGTATTTAATTTAAAAGATGCTATATTATATTTACCTATATTTATTAACTATATTAGAATATTTTAATTTAAATGCCAAGTTGGATATGACATGGATATAAAGATATGATAAATATATTCAAAAAAGATATGGAGATGACACGTAGGATAAAATCCTATGTGTCAATATTTGAAGATGGCCACATAAGGACTTGTAGATAGGGATTTATATATATATAGAGATGTATATATATGAAAGCGCAAGGAGCCAGACTGGATGAATGGAAGTTTTGTATTAGAAAAATCCATAAATTTTGAACTTAAGATTTCTAGGCTATCTTAAGTCACTTGGAAAAACCATCTAGACTATGTTTGGATGTGCGTTTTAACTGATTATTATTATTCGATCCGTTAATCATAATAACCAAGCTTATAGTTTTCGACTTTTGACTCGATCATGATTATTAAAATTATCTAACTGCATAATTATGTGAAGTACATTACATTACAAAACCAAACTCTTATCGAAACATCCATTGATCGATGATTTGGTCAAGTTCAACTCAACAATAGTAACACATAGAGCACCACCCAGGTTGTGTTTGTTTTTTTTTTTTTTGAGCCACGAGTTCTTTTTCTTTTTTCTTTCTTTTTTTTTTTTAACTAGGTAGGTTTCCTGTATATTGGTATGACCACTTGACCAGCCAAATTATAAATCACTGTATGTGCACGTGCATGGTGCATGTGTGAGTCTTACACATGCATACAATGAGTATATACCATGTGAGATTGAGCTGCAAGAATTGAAGATAATTATTCAGGTCTTTAAAACAAGAGCATGGGTATTTGCAATCATTGTCTGCTAACGTACGTCTTTAAGTTTTACATTATCATGTCTTGTAGTCAAAGTGAGCTCTTAACTCCATAAAACTTTTCCTTTTGACTTCAATCCAATTATATATGTTACTATTTATTTATATTTATATTTAGGTAGGTATTTACTTTGAGTTATACTAAAGCATATTTTGAAATTCAAAATTCCAAATTCATGTCATTCTTGGCTCTTAATTATCCCCTTTTTGTGGCAACAAGTTATTAAGTAAAATACCTGTCTAGTTGTGATCAAAAGCAAATGAGTCATTAATACTGCATTAGCTGTATATAGGATTTAAAGTTATTGTGATATCCAAAAAGTCATTTCCTTCTTATACAATGGCCCCTGTAGATTTAGTTTAGGCTGTCAATATTTGCAATGCATTGTATCAATGCTCTAATTAGATGGAATGCTTGGTTCAAATTGGGGAATGAGAAAGCAAAGGAATACTAACATTGCATTAATGCTCGTTGGTTAATATACATGAATCATTATCATTGTCATTGATGTTATTTGGTTTGTACACAATACCATATATAGAACAGGTGGTGGTGATGGTGGCAGTAGGTGGTGGTGGCGGCAGTAGAGCAGGTGACAGTGGTGGCGGCAATAGAACAGGTGGTGGTGATGATGGTGGCGATGGTGGCGGCAGGTGATGGTGGCAGTGCTGGTGTAAAACAGGTGGTGGTAAATGGTGGCAGGTGGTGGCGATGGTGGTGGTGGCGGAGGTGGCGGAGGTGGCGTTAGTAGAACAGGCGGTGGTGATGGTGGCAGTGGTGGTGGTGATGGTGGCGGTAAGTGGTGGTGGCGGTGATGGTGGCGGCAGCAGTAGAACAAGTGGTGGTGATGGTGGCGTCAAGTGGTGGTGGCGTTTGCAGCGATGGTAGTAGAGCAGGTGGTGGTGATGGTGGCGGTAGGTGGTGGTGGCGACTGAAGTAGAACAAATGGTGGTGGTGGTGATGATGATGGCAGCAGGTGATGGCGGCAAGTGGTGGTGGTGGTGGTGGCGGCAGTAGAACAAATGGTGGTATATTTTAACAACAAGATAATGGATTTTTTTTACCCCCAATTTGTTAGGTAACAGAGTATTACCCACTATTGGTCAATGAATGATTGCATTATAGTATATCAACCATCATTTTTCATTATCTTTGTCATTGCATACCCCTTAAACCCTTCAACCAAACACCCCCTTAATGTATAAATTATATTAGGTTTTGGTTTGTTAAGTTAGAAAATCTATTATGAATTTTAGTGTAATTAAGGTATTCAAAGTTGAACTTGGTAACGCGTCAATAGAAAAAGAGTACACACCTATACTAGTCGGTCACTGGAATTTTGGATATAAAACAATAAAGTATGAAGGTGTTCATGCCCCTACGCGAGGTTCAAAGGGTAAAGCGTCGAAACCTAAACAAAGTATGTTGCAAAATGTTGATTTGTTGGGAAACCCTGAACCTGAAGCTCCTTTGCATCCTGCACAAGCAATGAGGAGCTAGTGAAACTGAACGGTGAGAATTATAGAAGGTAGGTATATTTGTAGGATTGAAGATGAACGGTGGGTTTTTAAGGATTTATAAAGATATAATATGGCAGATGATGTGACAGCTAAAGACACCTAAAGGCACGAGTAGCATTAGAGATGATCTAATTAATAGCTTGACATATGTTAGTTTTTTTTATTTGTAACGGATAAAGAAACCTTGTAATTTTGGGTTTTTGTTATTTAGTTTTGTTAGGAAAATTTGTATACTTACTTCTTGATATGATATTATTAAGGAAATAAAATAAGAATATTGCAACAACAATAACAATACCCAATACGTAAAATAAATAGTGTAATAATGTATGGAAAGAAAAAGAAAAAAGATATAAGTTTGGACGGTGTAGAAAACATAAGAAATGACAACTCAACAACTTTATGTCAGTTTAGTAGCTGATTAATCACTTAGATTAATGGATATTACAGCAAAAAAGAGTAAAATGAAGCTTAAGTGCATTGGATTGAATAAAGGTGTGTTTTCAAAGTGCCGGATGGAGGGCTGCATCACAGGTCCTACCTGTCTTGCACTGCTTAATTAATTAAGGGACCCACTTAGAAAAGGTTCTAAAAAGAGTTTAGTTTAATCAAAGTGGTGATGAGATGGCATGATCCATGGCGGCCCCTCCTCTTCAAAGTCTAACTTATTGGTCTAGTTTAAGGGATTTTTGGAAACCCATAATAGCTGCCTGGTTGATGCTGCTGCATTGACCAAAGTTTTAGTCATTTCTACTACTAACTCATGTTTTCTTGGGTCAATTACTACTAAATTTATACTAATTATGTCACTTACTAGTTTATTATTACTTAATCTCAGTTGAGGTGTTTGCTAATTAGGGTTAGTGTTGTCCCTTTTACCAGCAAGTCATAACTTCTTGTTGTGGCGTTTATAATAAATACACATCACCATAGTTGGATTTGGAGGGATTTCTCGCTTTGTTACCCAATATAACCCGGCCTTAGGCTTAGGTCTGCCCATCTTCGAAGTACAACGTGCCTCATTGATATCTTTTCTAGTGTTGCCGCCAACGTAGTGATATTATCAGTTAAGTCTTTACTCTTTTACAATATCGTCTCACTGTCAGGGAATATGTGTTATCACACTTGAAAGGGTTACACGTTTACTATTAACGAGGGTCGGTTGCTTAATTGAGTGGCTCCCATTGAAAAAAGTCATGTTGATTTAACCTTGAGAGTGAAAATATACATACGAAATTGTGTTAGTTGGACGGGACGAGCACCCTAGAACCCCGGTACTAGCTCCACCTATGTATATGAGATTCTTTGAAAACATTGCATAGTTTCATGTTTGTAAGGAGATGTGATTTTTCTTTTAAGATAAAGAGTTACACACACCTACAACCATCTAAAAATTTACACCAAAATATTTATACTGTGGTCGACTCGTAATATTGATACCAGCTAACCGAAACTCGTCGCATCTAATAAACGTGAAGACCTGAACCAACTTTTTCATATGCCAATATCGTCACCTCTCATAAGCTTTAATTGATTTTTTATTTTTTATTTTATCTAACATTCTTTTTAAACCTTTTGAACTACTCTTTGTTTGATGATGCGTATATACTTTTGTATTTTTAATTTTTCTTATGGTTTTGAATCACGTATTTGAGTTTTTAAAATAGGGTAAATTGAAAAAAATGGTTAATTAGTATCATTTTTCTTAATAAAAAGAGTTATCTTAGTTTCATGATAATAAAATGAGTCATTAATTAATTTAAAACAAATAAAAGGATAACTAATCAATTTCAAACAAAGGGTTGCTAATCAATTTAAAATATTATTAAGTGTGTTGATTTACGGTAGTGATGATGGGTTGCATTTATCCCTTTGCTTGTTTTAAATTTATTAGTGACTCTTTTTGACATTAAAAAAAAAGAAAAAAAAAAGAAAAGAAAAGAAGATTATGGGGTATACTAGATAAACTACTACCCAGTACATTTTTTAGTGAACTCTTTAAAACAATTTTTGACACAATAAATTATTTATTTATTTTTTTGACACAATAATTGTTTTACACAATAATTAATACAAGTAAAATAATAAAATGTGTATGTGTTATATAAGATTTGCCGGATATACCCACTATAATTGGTTTCTTTGGTATTTCAAATTTATTAATCCGTATTAAACTTTTATGACAGTTTCTAAATGATACGGAGTAATACAATTATCTTAATTATGTATGTCACGATCGAGTATAGAAACCTCTTTACTTTTAATATATATTGCCGTTCTAAAAAAAAAAAATTATGTATGTCACGATCGAGTATAGAAACTGTATTGAAAGAAGCAAACCTAACTAGACAATTTCCGATAACCATCATCCATTACCGACGCCAAGTTTTGTCTATTTCTTTATATACTATGCATAGGAAACATTACTTTATTATAAGAAGACTAAATTACAATTTTGGTCCCTATCATGGACACGAAATTACGGTTTTCATCCCTAGGTTTCATAAATTACTGTTTTGGTCCAAAAAAGTTTAATGTGAGGTCATGTGACTTGCACATGATGGGTATATTAGTCATTTCTGAAACACATTGACCAAAAGCGTAAATAACAAAGATTTTTTCTAAAAATTAATAATACATATATATTTTTATCTATCATCATCATCATCCTCTCAATCTATATGTATCAAGAAAATCACCATATCTGAAAACAAGTAACCAAAAACACACCAACAAACTATATCTAGCAAAAACATCTATCAAAACTTTCAACCTCTATAATCCACATCTATCAAAAATATCATAGATCTATAATCAAATATATTTCAAAAATACCCTAACTATACAATATATTTACTGTACAAAATATGGTTACATATATGGGTGCTGCTGCTTCTTGTTCTTGAAAGCTGATGCGAGAGAAGACACTTCGCTAATTATGTTTTCGATCACCGTCATAACTGGTTGCTGTCGCTGCTGCTGCTGCCACCTTAGAATCTGAGGACGGCGGTGCTTGGGGTTGTCTTCTAGTTGACAATGGTTCTGAAACGCGATGACTTTCCTATTAGAGCCCACCGCCAATCTTCGCTCCTTTCTCTTTCCCGTCACCACTAATTTTTATTGATTGATTTGATGCACGAAATCTTGGATTATATTTTCTGAAACCCTACTTTTATAAAAAGGATGGGGTGGGGGGGGGGGGGGGTATGATTGTTTGTGAATTTGTATCAGATAGTAACAGAGGGTGGCTGAGTAATTAGGATCTTATTGTGTAGTTTAGTTTTTTTTTCTTTTTTCTTTTTTGTATAGATTGAGGATGGGGACGTGAATATTAAAATGAAAGGTGATAGATGAGGAAGAAGATGATGTATGTTTGTTGTTGGTGTTGAAAATCTGGAAAAAGGTTTTCTTTTTATTTGTTGGGATGTGTGTTTTTTTTATGTTGATGATATATATATATATATATAAACTAATTATGAAATTAAATAAACTTGTATATATTTTATCACTTTTACTTGTAGCTAAATACTTCGTAAATCCTGTGATTTCCTCTTTATTTTCTTCTGGTTTATATCTATTAGCGTCTTCTAGTGCTTTTTTATATTCTATTGAATCTAGTTTTAGCCCTCTACTATCTTTTTAACTGTTTCTAATAATTTTACTTGATTTGCAACCTGTTTTTCTATTTTATTTATTATAGCTGTTGGTTTATTATTTTCTAATAAGTAACTTAACTGTTGTATTTCCTGTTTACTAGGAATACTTTTTCTAATATCTTTTAATTCTTTTATAATCTGGTTGTTCTGTTCTTTTATATATGTTAAGTTTTATATTAGATATAGGATTTAATAAATTTGAAGAAGAAGAAGAATGTGATTATAGTTTATTAGAATATTTGGAGGAAGAAGAAACAACAGTTTTCAAAACAAAAGAAACTAATAAAATAATAGATCAAATAATAAATAGAAAATTTACAGAACATGACATACAAGAATAGGTAGATGATATGCTAATGGAATGCATGACAGAATTAGGATTAACATATGAAGAAAGTTACAATAAACTACAAGATTATTTTAATTTATCACTAGTTACAGATATATCACAAAGTAAAATTATGATATCAGATTTTTAAACAAGAGCAAACTTTTGTTATGGATACACAAATGACACCACAAAAAAGGCCCAAATCAGAATGGACCATGCCAGGCCCATCTTACACAACACATATATATGTATGTATGTATTATTATTAATAAAAAGTTAATCTTTATACAAAAGTAAAGAGTTATTTACACTTTTTGTCCTTGTGCAAGGAAATGACAAAAATACCCTCGGACTAAAAGTGTAATTGACGGCACATTAACATTCGTTAATGATTTGGACCAAAAGCGTTGACAGGGCAAACTTTTTTGGACTAAAACAGTAATTTATGAAACCTAGGGAAAAAAACCTTAATTTCGTGTCCGCGACAAGGACCAAAATTGTAATTTACTCATAAGAAAGAATTGAACTACTGTAGTATTATTTTAAAATTCATAGAAGTTAGTGGAATGTAATTAAGGCCCTCCCTAACCATACCACCAAATTCTCACTGTCACATCAGTGCCACATCATTTATTCCTCACAGAATTTACCCCCTACCAACAATATCACCATTTTTTCCAAATTCTCAACTTGCTATTTCTATATCATCACCACATACAACAACAACAACAACAACAACAACAACAACGGTACCCAATCCCTGCATAAGCGGGGTATGAGGGAGGTAAGATGTACATAGTCATACCTTTACCCGAAGGTAAAGAGACTGTTTCTATAAGGACCTCCGGCCAAAACTGGTACAGAACAAAAGGGAAGTAATGAGTAGGTAGTCATACCTGTCAGCCTCGTCTCGCATATCTGCATTAATAATACGGTGGAATACAAAAAATAAAAATAAAAAATAAAAAAAAATAACAAATAGCAAAACATACCTAGCATAGCTACATTTGCTACATTTAAGATAGATTATATGGAACAGAAAACATAGACATAGAACATATAAGCCGTAGGAGCAAATAAGACAGGTAGCATGGAAAACATACATACAGGTTCTACTCAAAAGTATATTACAAATTTGGTTTGGCCACCTAACTGTAAAGCAACCCCCCGAAACCCCTACAAGGGGTACTTACCTACCTTATTCTTCTAAAACTAACCCTAGTCCTCTACGAGTCCTCTCATTGGTCATGTCCTCCGACAGGCAAACCTATTTTGGGGTAACAAAAACGCTAGAGTAACCTCCCCCCTCGGTTTCGACCTACCTCGCAGGCCGAAACCAACTACAGAGGTCAGACAAAAACAAAAAGTCTAAGTAAAAATTCTACGTAACCTTTTCCCATATGCCTTCCACTCGTATCCCCCGTCTTCCACCAGGGAATACTCCTTTGGAGCCTTCTATAATCTGTTCTCCCACCTTTGTTGGCCGTCCTCCTCTCCTGACAAAAACTCCTTTAGGCCAAAAACCCTTTCCAGTATCGAGTCACCTAAGTTTGTGAGCACTTCTTCTGTTGGCCCACCACCACTAACATCCACTAACATCCTTGGGGGAAAATCCAAATCCATTTTAAACCATCTAACCACAAACCCACTAGATTTGACAGACGAAAGATATGGGCAGTGGGAACAAGATGACCTGGTGGTCTTCTCTTGGCCCATCCAAAACATTGAACCTGACCTTGCTAGCAACTTGACCGAGTTTCCCACAGCCAAATCTATTTGGGATGCCGTACGACGACGACAAAGAATAAGAACATCAACATCAGACGAATGATCTGCAACAATTTTATAACAATAATAATTAATAAGAAAACAATCAGATAAGGATGCCCATGTTGAATTTACGTAATTCTATTGAAAATTAAAAGATATGGATGCTCTGTTGAGTCTAAGTGTAATGATTTTGTCAAATGGAAAAAATAAGAAAGGTTTTTATTTAATAATAATAATTATTATTATTAATTATGTGTTTTTATAATAGATAACTACATTAATTGAATTTATGTGCATCGAAAGGAATTTGATCATGAATGTCTGATTATGTGATTTCGGATTTCGGGATTTGGGTTTTTTATTTGGGAATACACAAGGAAAATTTTTTATTTGTGAATACACAAGGAAAAATGATGATACATATGGCTTCTTATGTGGCAAGTTAGTTTGTCAATACAACTCCACGTCGACAAAAATCACTCCATGATAGACGTTCCCGTGTACATTTTTAATAATGTGACATGCTAACAAAACAGTTAACGAATGTTTAACGATAAAAATAACGATATTATCTTTATTAATATTTTTTGAAAATAAAATTCTATTAATAATCAAAACCTAAATAGGTTCTCCTAATTAAGAATTTTCGTAAAAAGATTACCTTTGTATGACTTTCTTGGTCAGCTAGTACTTTGCTAGTTACCTTTTATTTTTAATATATATTGCCTTTTAAAAAAAAGTATTTGAGTAGAACAAACACTTTGTCGTTCTCTAACTCCCCAACATATTTAGTGAGTACTTGTCTTAGAAAGTATTTAGATTTCTTACTTAATCACTTCAAGTGAGTTTTATCATTCAATTATGTGTATTTAAGTTTGGTGGGTCAAACTTATCTTCTTATTACACCTTGTCATTCTTTAATTCAATCACTAAAGGATTATATATTGAAAAGTATATTTTGTGTTTGTGCCTTTATTTTGTTTTGTTAATCTTTATTTAATAAATCCGGGACTAACATGATATTAATATTCATGCAATACAAATATACAAAATATATATATATATATATATATATATATATATAAATCCAACAATTACAAATGTAACAAATAGTAATACAAAAACCTCATGTCTCACGAAATTAAGGATTCATATAAATTACAGATTATTTTATACGTAAACAAAATATCATATAGTTGTTAAAAGTGAACCGTCTCTTTACTATTTTAATGCAAACCGTGTTCTTTTTATCTCACTAATTTAAATATAATAGCATCTTTAATGAAAAATAAAATTTTAAAAATAAGTTATTCAAAAGCTATTTCTATTACAATGGATGCATTTTTGTTAGAATACATTGAAGGAGCTTTATCCTTTGACTTATTTACGAATCTATATCTTTTCTTTATCTATATCTATATATAATATAATAATTTAGTGATAGAAAGTTTTTTGAAACCTTCATTTATGAATGTCATTAAGTGATAAATTATGTAAAATGTTAAAATAATATATGTTTATGTAAATAAATGAGTATAAAACATACTTAACTCAATAACTCTTTCATATTGTTAATTATGTA
>JAOEHQ010031150.1:0-13246 GCA_025447715.1 Asclepias incarnata | reverse complement strand
ATATGTTTAGAGTTAATGTAAACTGTAAACAAAGATACTTATTATTTATTGCATAACTGTGTTGTTAATCAAAATACAATGATCAGGTACTTGGAACTTGGCAGGAAGTTCATTATACAAGTATTTGGATATTAATTAGAATTTGCTAATGTCGCCAATGACCCACAAATGGAGTGGTCAGATATCTATGTTTTACTCATGAGGTCAAATGTTCAAACCTTGACCGAGACTTTATGGAGTTTTTTCTGTAATAGAGCTACATACATGATGGGCTTGGGCAATGACATATCTTGGAATCCTACAGAACAGGGGCCTAATTTTTTTTACCTTCTTAAAAGTTTTCTATTGAGTTCATTTTTGTTTTTTAGGTTTTTATTGAAGGACTTGGTGGGGGCCTAATTTTTTTTACCTTCTTAAAAGTTTTCTATTGAGTTCTTTTTTGTTTTTTGGGTTTTTATTGAAGGACTCGGTGTATTTTGGGTTGACACCTAGTATTAAAAATAAAAAAAATAAAAAAATATCTACCTAACAATTTTGGGTTGAGGGTGGAGTGGTGACCCCCCCCCCCCCCCCCCCCAACACTTCATTGGATCAACCAATGGACTTGGTCTACCCAACGCTATCTACGTTCGCGGACATATGGAGTCGCCTTTCGTCATTGGCCGGGTTGCCCCAATAACCGGACTTTAATCGTTGGCCGTTAAAAAAAATTCCCAAATGTCACTTGTTAATATTATAATGCCCATGATGATCGGAACGTATTATAATCATGTTATTCGATCGATGACATGCATGTTCAACTTAAAGGAAAATATATATATGGATTTTAACATTTTTGTATAAAAAAATAGAAGAAGAAAAGAAAACGTTAAACCATGTTATTTGAATATCTCCAAGGTCCAAAAAGTGTTATCTATATCGATTTGTCAATTTATTTTCACTTTTTGCAATATTTATTTGATTCCAATCCACTCCTACTTTTCATGATGGCATATTATATGATCTATTTCTTGTCTTATTTACAACATTATTGATAATGAACACCCTACGTGCCTTACAATCACTTTTTTTAATTTGCACATGGGATCATATATATATCTAACTGATTTAATAAAGATTATCAAATATGATTGGTTTACAAAACTCACAAATAGAACCTGTTTGAACTTCGAAATGTGATTGTAAAGAGGTTATATTCTAGATATTTAATGTTCAAATTTAGATTCAATTTTCATTAAGGAGTTAGTGTGTAGATATGCAACTTAAGACTACAAAATAAATTGAGTTCGAGTCTTGTTGCTGGCAAATTTTGGAGGTTTTTTTTCTTGAGAATCCACTCTGTTATAACGTAAGCCCGGTTAAGACAATATAGTCTATACCGAGTGGTCTCACCCTTGTATGATGAGTTGGATGTAATTCAAAACATGTTAAAAAAAAATAAAAATACAAAACATGTATTGTAACCGAATTTTGACATTTTATTATGGATTTGAATTTAGCTTACCCTTATATAATAACTGATTTTCTGGTAACCGAATTGACATTTTTAATATTGTAACCGAATTTTGATATTTTATTCTGGATTTGAATTTAGCTTAAACGAAAATCATAAGAATTTTTATATGAATGTATAAATAATTATTTTAAAAAGAACTCAAATCATCGTTACAACGTAAAAAGGAGGGTCTTTTGGAAGACTTTTATTTATTTATAAAGATTTGGATTTTTTTAATGACAGCCCGTAAAGCTGTCAATAACCTATATAAAAAAACTTGTACCTTTTATATAAAAAATCCATCTCTTGAATTTTATGATAAAAATATAACTATTTTATACATATGACTATCATTAGGCTAGCCGGAGTAAGGCGTCAAAACCATTTTTGCAGCCCTAAGAAGCCCTTAAGGGGCGTTTTCGTCCAAAAAAGCTCCCACCTCGGCAAGTATTTGCCGCTCACTTTGTGTATGTGTTGTGTGTGTGTGTATATATATATATATATATATATATGTATGTATGTATGTATGTATAGTATGTATGTGAGTGGAACTTCTAGGAAGTCTCACTTCATCATTTTTAGAGGCTTCTTCTCTTCTTACGCACATGTCATGTGCCGCAAGACTTCCCCCATTTTTAAAGCCTCACTCCATGTAGTGTTAGCAAAATCCTAAAAAGTAAAAGCTATTTTTGATGAATAAAATTTTACCCGAAATCCTTGCTTATGTAGTAGTGCCCCAGATTTAAGGGGTTCCTTAATTTCTTTTTGTCTTGTTGGTGTTTTGGAGTCTTGCTCTCCTATATTTTAAATGGTTCTATTTTTCTAATCTTTGTTTAATTAAGATTATGGAGTGTTTAATTAAGATTATGGAGCATTTAACAATCCACTAAACGCTAGTTTTTGACCTTTGACTACAAGCCACGTGCATGATCTCTTTTTCTTGGTGACCGGCCAGGGGTGTCACACGTGCACCATCTTTCACAGTTTTCTAAACGTTAATTAATCGCCTCTTGCACTTCATTTCACACATTGGTTGCAACAAATCCATGCTTAAAACTTTAAGCAACCATATATAATTATATAAGTTAAAATAAAATTTAATGATGTTACAAAAGATGGACAAAAATATCATCTGGCTTTTGTTTTAGCCAAATAGATTTATTATCTATATCATATTCATATATTTCTTATTTCTTAAAAAATCTATACTACCCATTTATATCAATTATCTTTATACAGTTACCTGCATCACTCAATCCACCACTAGTCACAACCACTACCACCAGCCGTTGCTGCCACCACACCGCCACCACACCCCCACCGCCGCCGCCGCCGCCGCAGCCGCGCGGGTACACTTCTAGTAAAAAATCAATAATATCCGGCCTATATGTATTTTAATTGTATTAGTAAATGTTTGAAAAAACTACACATAATTATAAAATCCAATATATAAATATTCATCAAAAAATAAAATAATACGGAGTAATCTGTAAGAAAATTCAGGAGTCTGGATAAGCAATATACGTGATGCATACATAGTCTATAAGCCGCAAATTGTGGTCTGGCATGCTTATGTGATTGTTTGTCTAATTCGAACTAGTATGTTGTATCCATACGTCGTGGGACACCTAGCAAGCACGGTAAACTTCATTTGTGTGATTGTAAGCCTGTGTTAAGCAATGTTTTAAAAACCGGTATTTTAGTCCAACCGGTTTTCTCGTCGGGCCGGTCAAATCGGTCAGTTTATTTTAATATATATATATATTTTTATAAAAATACTACTAAATTTGTTACAATCCAACGAAAATAGTCACAATATAATTAAAATCCACTTAAAAATAATACCAAATAGGTATTTCATAACAAAATATAACTTGTAAAGTTCACAAACAATATAAAATAACATTAAAGTATACATATCCCCATAAAAATAAAAAATAAAAATAAAAAACAAACTGGTTGAACCGGGAAAAACCGGCGATACGCAACAGTGGAAAAAACTGCCAAAAAACCGGTCGACCGACCGGTGCCCGGTTGAACTTGCCGGTTCGAACCGGTTTTTAAAACATTGGTGTTAAGGTAGATATTGGATTTTCCCTGTACATGATCAAACGATGTTTTCCAAATAATCGTGAAATGTTTAAATGAACTCTCGGGTCCAAATGTTGACGGGCTTTGATGGGAGGGAATTTGTGGGCTTGTATTGTATGATTGGGAAACTTATGATATGGGCATGGATACTTACCTTTTTATCAACATGATTGTAACCGATATTGATTAAATGTTTGTTTGATGATTATCTATGCTTGAGATGTGAATTGTAGTGACACTAGTAATCATAGGATTGACTAGTAACATCATTAAACATTTTGTTGGTCAGCTTAGTTAACAATGTTTTAGATAAATAGGCTTTTTCCGCCATATGTGGCCTTTATTGAGAAAAATTTTTGAAATCTGAAATTTTTAAAGTTGGGTTTACACGCACCAAAGTGTCTGATGCGAGATAGTACAAGACGACTAGAAAATGAGGGAAATTCCCTTAGCTATTAATATGCAACACTTGAGAAATGGATGAGTATGAATTTATGAACTATCATTGTCTCAAAGTTGGTTTGTATGATATATAATCACAATTCAATCGACATCTTCTTTGAAAGCTTGTAGTTTTTTGCATATATGTTTATGACAAAGTTGAGAATTGTATGCGACATTGCATTTATAATCGAATAAATACAAGAATCACAAAAGTAATAACAAAAATTACAGCATACTGTCTGACGCGGTAAGTTTCTTATGAGGGGTTATACATGCCATAATGGACGGCTTTTGCTTCTTTGATTTAACCCCGAAGATGAAAGAGCGCAAGGGAACATGTACACGATGTGGTAACCGTGGTTGTTTCTGATCAGCGTTATGATCAGATAGCCCAAACTCCTCCTCTAATCTTCTTAGAGTCTTCTCTGTCTTGACTTGTAATGCGGCAATATGGTCTAACCCTGCTTCAAGTTCTTGGTTAACTTTGCTATTTTCTTGTTGCATGTTTAATACCTCACCTTGAAACTTTGCAGCCTGATGTGTACTAAACGTGATTTTTTCCTCTTCAACGCCTTCCCTCAAAGCTGTCATTATTTCCTCTTGAATGTTGGATAATGATGAACATCTTCTTTGTAGTTCATTCTTCAGGAGTGCACTTTGTTCTAACCATATCATGAGTTCGTTTTGTATCTCTTTAATGTGTTTGTATATTGCATTGATTTCTGATTGAATGCTTGATTTCCCCTCATTTCCTTTAGCTTTGACTTTTATAATCTCTTGAAGTAGATCTTCTACCTCAGTCTTGAATTTCTGTACTTGATGGAATGTAGAGCTGAATCGCAACCAGAAATTAAGATTTTCATCAAGTAGTGCATCGATATTAGTTCTTAGTTTCTCTTCTATTTCTGAGAATGGTTCAGATCTGCCGACAAGGATGGACTTTATGTCATCCTCATCATTCAGTATTTCTTGTTTATCGGCTAACACCTCATCTTTACTTCCATCTTTTAGAAGAAGTGTTAGTTTTCGTTTCATTTGTTGAATTTCAGCGTCCCTTATGGCTAGAAGCGTTTTCAGGTCTTGCACTTGTAGTTTCATTTCATCGACAGCTCCTTGGTTTTTCTGCTCTTCTTCTGCAAGTTCCTTTTTCGCAGTTTTGTACTTCCTTAAGATAGTAGTATACTCTTGCAAAAGAATCTTTTCTTTGTCATCTAAACCACCCAACAAAAGTTCTTGCCAATTCATGTCCTCCTTGGCTTCTTTCTCCAGGCTTTTAGGTTTAAGATCACCATCGACAATATTTTCATCATTGTTTCCAATGTCGTTGCTATCTTCTTTTTTCTCCCCGACCTCAACCTTTATTGTTTCCTTGGTGACCTTGACGTTTGGAGCATCATCATTCATGCAAGGGATATATTTATCTACCACTTGTTCTTTAGACGTTGAGTCATCTATGTCGTATGCTGGATATCCTGACATTTTGAAGCGTATTATAATGTAAAGATAATGGAAGTTTAACAAATGTTTATGACAGTGCATGGCCTCAAACTTTTTGAAGACTATATATGGTGTTCTTAAACGAAAACATATTACAAAGTTATTGATAGAGTGCATTAGGCATGCATACAATCAGAGGCGGTACTAGAAAAAAAATCCCAAAAGGGGCAAAATTAAAAAAGTCCATAAAAAAAAAATCCAAGAGGAGGCAAAATTTAAAAAACCATAGGAAAATTTAAAAAATCTATGAAAAATTTAAAAATACATGGCAAAATTTAAATTTCGAGGGAGACGGCCCCCCTTGCCCCCTTTGGTACCGCCTCTGCATACAATGAAAAATGTTTGGATAGTGTTATAATGTATTAAAACAAAAAAATTGCTATGATAGTGCATACATGAAAAAGTTATAATTAAGGTGCTTTATTGTTTACATGATTTTTAAAATTTGTTACAATAACTGTCCCAATTTAAATGTCATGTTTTGACTTTTTGAGTCTTTTTTTTTTCAACTTTGACTTTAAATATTTTGTTTGTGTTATATAATACTTGATGCAAAATATATGAATTGATTGGGTTTTAAATGTATTTTCATGGGTATAATTTTCATCAAGTATTATATAACACAAACAAAAAATATTTAAAGTCAAAGTTGGAAAGAAAAGACTTCAAAAAGTCAAACAGGACATTTAAATTGAGACGGAGGGAGACGACACATATTTAGTTTATTTTTTGAAGTTAACTATGGTGTAAAGAAAATATAGGCTAAAAATCGTTATATAACAGCGCGTACCTTGATCTGGAGTTCTGGTTGTGTCATTAGTTGAGGTTTCACATTCTGCGGAAGAACTTCTTAGCATGATCTCTTCGCCATTCATGAGATGTTCTTTTAGCTTGACTTCTTCATCGGACTTCACATTATGAACTTTCTCGGACAGATGCTTAACGTTGTAATGGGCTTCAGTGAACTGCATCGTGAGGCTGTTAATTTGGTTGTCAATGCTCATGCCTAAATCTTGTACTCCATCCAGTTTTTTCTCCATTTCAATGAAATCTTTAGTCAAAGTATTCTTTCCGTCAATCAGATTAGCTTTATCTTCTTCCAAATTCTGATTCTGTGACTGAAGATCATCTGTTTCTATTCTTAACCTGTCGATCATTGCAGTTTGTGACGAAACCAATGTCTCTAAGCTAATCACTTTGCTCACAAGCTTGTCAATCGTATCTGCCATTTCTGTAACTGTCCAGGGTTTCTCCGAAAGCTCCTCTAGCGCTTCTTTGATCTTTTCTTGTAACTCCTTTTGCTCATTTACATTTGAGTTACACGGGTTGTTTTCAAGCACTTTATGTTCTCCTTCTTGTTTTTCATCATTTCTTTCCAATAAGTACTCGTGTTTAATCACCTCGAGTTTCTTCTTTGCAGTTTGAATCCTTTCATTCTCCAATCTTGCATCTTCACTTGACTTATCGTGTTTTGCTTGTAACTTAGACAAAGTATCTTCACACGACTTCAATGCAGCCGCCGCCATTATAGCACGGGCATCATCATCTTCAATACCTTTCACTACATTGAACTCATCTTGTAAATCACAAACTCTTTGTTGCATTTTAATGATCTTGTCCTCAATTTCTGAAAAGTTAGCAACCCCATTTTCATAGGAGCTTTTGATGAACTCCTTGACGGTTTGCATCGAAAGTATATCCTTTTGAAGGTTATCAATTTCTTCCACAGCCTCTTCTTTGGTTAAACCAGATTTCTTAAAATGGGTTGGGCGATCATCTGCTTTGGTAACGGTCTTCGGTAGGTTCTTCTTGTGGCCATTAGTTAAGAAACTCTTCAAGTCTTTTCTTTCTGGAACCTTTGGGGCTTTTGGTGGATCTGGGCTTATGTTTTTTGGGATTTTGAGACCACTGTTATCATTATCATCATCCTCATAGTCCGTGTCATATGGGATTTGATCTGGGAAAACCGAAGCAATGGTGGTGTTTGCTTTCTGCAAATCAGTAGAGAGTTTATCGTATCTCTCTGCTAATGCACGATATGCCCGAACACTCTCCTCAATGAAGCCTATGAGCTCGGGCCGGTGCTTGTAATACATTTCTGCCCTCTTGGCAAAGGAATCACCATCTTTTTGAACAATGTTCATGGCTTTGGCAACATGGTCTTCCATATCTACAAATCCACAACATTTAGGTAAATTTCATCTTCTTCGGATGTGATTTTTCTAAAAATTTCTACAAAATACGGACGGAAAACACTAGACACCTTTCTATTTTATCAAGTTCATCAATCATAAATGAAGTAAATATACAACAACAACAACCGTACCCAATCCCTGCAAACGGGGTATGGGGAAGGTGAGGTGTAGACAGTCTTGCCTCTCCCCGAAGGTACAGGGACTACTTTCATAAGGACCTCTGGCCAAGCGGGAAAAAGAACAGATGAGAGTAAAAGGTAAGTAAAATTTCTACAAAATGAAGTAAATATGAAATCAAAATTTTCAAATTACACTCTATTTTGGAGTTTGAGTTTTCATAAATCTTACTGATTTCTTTCACATCTATATCTGGAGCATAATATATCACCGAATCCTTAATTAGTTAAGGATGAGATGCTTTATGGTTGGATCATCCTTTCAAGTTGTTTATATTGCAGATATCGGTTTAAGAAGACATCTATCATGTTTACATGTAACTGGCATCCTTTTCATATACAAGTTGTAGAAGATGGTCCGTATTTGCAGTGTGTAACTGTGTATTACGTGATGCGGGCAGCCCAAGTGCGGAGGAACGGACCCTTCTGTTTCTAGAGGCCTGATCGCATGACTAAAGGGGCTTCGCTAAAATGACTATAACTTAAGCTACGGAACTCCATTTTGGGTGAATGGCCAGTCAAAACTACCGTTGAAACAAGGAGAACGTTTTGGCATAGCCCCGTAGGACCCAGCAACGCTTTATTTTCTGAGTTATTGGCATTTTTATGTTTTATTTTTGTAGTTTATTGGACTTTGTGTGTGGGCTAGTTTTCAGCCGGTTTGTCTTTTTAGGCCCATTCGAAATTATAGGGTTATTTTAAGGTCATGTTATGATACTGCAACATTTTGTTTTTCAATATATGTAATATCATCTTATTCTAACAAATCACAAGAATCTTTGTTTTGTGTGAAAAACACCTTGATTATCAGTATTCCTTTGAATTAACAATGATTAGAAGAATTGTTACTGGCATATGAAGCATATAATAGCTTGTAACCAGTATCCAGACAATTAAAATAACCATAATTCCATAAATATTATAGTTAATTTCGATGACTTGGAATCAGTGGCGAAGCTTGAGAATTTTAGTAGGGGCTGAAAGTCTTTAAGAAAAATAATCAAAGGGCGAAAAACAAATTGCGGATAAAACTACATTACTGAGCGAAAAACCCCAACTAAGCTTCGCCCTTGCTTGGAATAAGGGTTGAGTGACATTACGAAAACTTAAGGTGTGTAACAAAGCTGTAAATAACGAAAATGAAGGAGAATGAATATAGGAACAAAGTTCGGTACCTTGAAGGCTTTGCTCAAGCCATTTCGACTGTTTAGTACGAATGTGGCTAGCCCACCACCATGAATATGCATTGCTTGCAGCCCTTTGCAACATCTTTCCGTCAACTTATTCGTTAACTTATTCGTCACCTTCTTAAACTTATTCGTTTTCTTATACCGAAAATGTGTTAGCTTGTTTTATCTCAATTGTGTTCAATAAACTCGATTCTAAAGAGAATGATGGGTTTAAAGTACATGGACAAGAAGGGAAAAGAAGTGGAAGATGTTTTCTTTAGAATGGTGATCGATCGAGTTGAGTTTAAAGAATATGAAAAGTGGTGGTGGGGATGAAAGTGAAAGGCATCTTGTGTAACAGAAAATTAAAAGGAATGATATTTAGTAGCCTTAATAAGTGCATTAACTTTGGCACTAAGTTTTGGGTCAACACAACCAATTAATCGACACAAAATATGATGATGATGATATAAAATTGCTGTTGTATATATAAATTTAACCTCATTCATGTTTTTCCAACTTGTATGTCCTAATATAATTAGTTTTTTTTAACGGCAATTGTTAGTTATTAATAGTTATTTTTTTTCAAAGTTAGTAATTAAACGTCAATCTTGAATTTGAACCCGGGATTTCCAAAGACGTTAGACTACTAGACCCTCATTAGCCCCAATATAATTGTTGAGTTCGAAACGGCAAGATTGCTAACTTTTTTTGAAAGGTGAATTTTACCTGATCTTCGTGTCGCGATCGACAGCGGGAGGTCTATCATACGTTGTCTTAACCGCCGCGCTAGAGATCCCTTGAAGCAGAAATGCCTATTTCAATAACCCGATGGGGGGAAAACCCCCTACTAATCCGCCCGGAGGTACGACAATTAATAGGGGTAAACCCTGCCCCCTCAGACTTGAACCTGGGTTTCCCCAGATCCAAGCCTTCATGGAGGGACTTCCTTTATCTCAAAGTTAGCCTAAGTAAGGATCAAAATTGGGACCAATAAAGATTAAAGGTTATCTCACCCCTGTTGAAAATTACATAACTTGACCAATGCGAAATATCAAAATTGCCATTTTGCCCATTAAAAGACATTTCCCTGCAAACTTACCTCCTATAATTTTGCTAAATTTCAATCTTTTATTCACAATCAACTTATTTTCATAATTTTAGCAAATATCAATCCCAGTATTCTAGTACTTAATTTTGCCATCAACCTATATGATGTGTATAAATCCTATTTGTTGGAACCTAGTATTTTTTTTTTAAACATTGGCTGCTATTGCAGCTACGTTATTCATCGTAGTATCTTGCTTAATTGATTCCCACTTATACTGTTTTCGGTAATCAAGACATAAGACGCCCTGTCAATGATATCCGCCACAACGCGCGAGTACCATGCTAGTATGGTTCATAAGTTACCATTACTTTCTTTCTTCTAGAGAACACTAATGATAATTTATATTCGATTACTTATATAATATTACTCAAACATGATTATAATTTTCCAACAAACATATCTCAATATATATTGGTGACTTTTTTTTTTCTCGTCTCTCTATCTCCTCTATAATTACATTCCGCATTTACCTATTTTTAACATTAATATATTATTCTTTATACTCTATTACATTTTATATCATATTATCTTTATCTTTATATCTTATATATCTTTAATTTAATCAAAACTTGTTAAAAAAGTTGTATCGCTTAATATTATATAATTGTTTTATTCGTTTTAAATAATTTTGTTGTAAAATATTTTATAATTTGTAATAACAACACCACATATTGAAACGAAAGATATAAGCTATGTTTTTTTAAACTAAACGTCTATCGGACGGGGCCTAAGACTAATATATGTATATCTGTATATTAATCAATGGAAGAAAATCTTTTAAGTAGAACGTGAGTTGCACTTAGGTAGACAGCTTGGCATTCACATAAAGGAATAAAGCAATTCCTTACTGTATTTCGACCCTATGCTTTGTTGTACAGCTTTTATTATACCTTTGTTTTTTCCAAAGGGAATTTTGTAGACAATTAAGGAGTTCGTGTTCATAGTTAAATACGTTAAAGTTGTTTAATTTATAGATGAAGAAATGTGATTAGTGTTCACACAACAAATTGATAACGTGATGGTGTGATGTAACACCTTATTTTTAAAATACGGACTTTCAAAAATTTTGTCTGACGCCGTCAATATATAGCGGAAGCATTAAAAGAAATTTAGTCAATTCCGAACGGTGGTGTTACTGTTACAACCTAATGTCATGACAATAGGAAAGGAAATCCAATGTTATATACATTATTGTTAACATAACCCTATGGACGAGGCGGTGACGAAAAAAGGCGAATCTCAAGGATCGGTGATCAAGAGGGTGGATGATGCGGATGAACTAGCCATTGGTTATTTGGAAGGGGTTAAAAAAGGGCCTTTACTAAAATGGGCATAACTTTTGCTACGGTGCTCCGTTTTCAGCGAATGACCAGTCGAAACGACCGCTGGGACGAGACGCACATTTTTACAAATGGCCTACAGCAGTTTGGGTCAACCTCCGGGTCCAGAAACGCCATTTTCTATGAGTTATTGGGCTTTATTTATGTTTTTTCGGTTTGTTTTGAACTTTATTTTGTTATAGCTTTCGGCCCATATGTTTTTTAGGCCCGTTTCGAATTTTGCAACTCTTTATATATGTATGAGCTCATGAGAAAATGATCAGTTATCAAGAATATAAAAAATCATTTTTCTCCTATCACGTGTGTGCTAGTGTGAATTTCCTAATTTTCGGTATTCATTTGTGAATCAACGAATATTAGTAGAATCGATCCTGGTATTCTTAGGAATCAACAGGTTTGATTGTTATCTCAATTTCGTGCTACATCAAAGCCTATAGGCGAACTTACATGAATTATTGGTTATGCACTAAATTCTTTTGTAGCGTAATAATAAGAATAATACTACTGTTCTTGTTATTTTAGTGCATACCAAATTACCAATTATTGGTTACAAAATCTACATCCGCCACAAGAATTAGCAAAATGGGCAGGCTGGGTAATGTATCAAAATCGTAACGTTTTGTAGTCAAGGATGCAAAGCCAGGGTGCTTTAATGCATTGGGGTCATCTCTACCCTTGGTTCAATAACATTTTTGCCTCTTTTCTTTATTTATGACTGTAACTTTTTTTTTTCCGCAGTTCATTGAAGTCTTGCAGAGGGAACTGGAAAGAGTTGAGAAAGAAAAGGAAGAATTCATCAAAGACTTTACCGAAGTGAGTGTTTTTCACCACCTACAGCAAAGTTTTTACAGGTTTTCTTCCATAAACGGACATGCAGTAGAATGTGAATCTGTGTTAATGTTTTACGTGAACATGGTATATGCAGGGAGACTACAACGATATCGTTGGCGGTTGGAAGGCAAAACTTGTCAGGACTGGTTCCGGTGAGCAGAGATGGGGCTTGTTTATTGCAAAAAAGAAGTAATGGCATCATGGGTATTTTTATTCCTAGTGTTTTATGTTTTGAACAGCCCGGTTCCAAAATAAATAAGACTACCTGAGTCTCAGGCAGCTATCTTGTGGGTTGTAATTTAAGTACTCTGTGTGTTATAACATCACGTTGTCGTCGTTGATGACTAATGGGTTATGTGGGCTATCTAAGGGGGGAGGGTGTCATCATAATCCAACCCAAACCAACCCCCAATACCATAGTGCCAACTCAATTTTAACCCTCAAACCAAAAATCCACCATTTTTCACTAGGTGTCATGATACACCAACCACTATAACGTAAACCCAAAAAGGAAGACTATGTAACAAAGTTACACAGCAATGTTCACTGTGTTGTGATTTGGTGATGGACTTGCACTTGTTGGTTCAATTTTTCTCATCATAAACCCGGGTGGCGGGTGAGAACTAGCATCTTCATCATGATAGATATATGCAAACCCACCATGCCGGGTCAGATCCATTCCTTGCATTTCATCTTCTTTCGAAACCCTCAACAAGTTGAGTTTTTCAAGGCATAGAAAACCGGTGCCATGGTTGTGATATAGATCAAGTGGATGAAGTCAGCGGCTGAGAATAGTTGGAGGGGTCTATGTGTCAAGTTCCATAATTAGTTTTATTAATTTTAGAAACTACTTGGTTAACAAGTTAGGGTACGTATGTTTTTATGTTTAAATAAGGC
>JAOEHQ010031139.1:0-13247 GCA_025447715.1 Asclepias incarnata | reverse complement strand
AAATACCTGTGGCCACCCCAAATATGCCTAGGGTAGGACTCGAACCCCTGACCTCTTGTGAGGAAAGAGGCCTCCTTACCACTAGACCATTTGGTGATGGTTTATCCGCGTCTTAGTTCATTAGCACTTAGATTCATTCAACTCTCTCTATCCCACATTTAGGAGGTTTTTGGTTTGAAGTCAAGAATCACTAGTGATATGTTTCTGATCATAGTGTGAAATGGGAATGGGGATGGGTATGTCTAAAGATAAGAAGATAAGCCATGTGATGCATTGGATTTGTGAGAGACAATGAAAGAGAGAATATATGACCAGAAAATTATTTTTCCAAACCCATTCCTTTTGGTAGGTTTGAAGGATTCTTAAGTTCATGGATTTCATTACCATTTTTAATGTCCATAGCCATCATCCAAACACTCATGTTAGGACGATACTCATTCCTTCATTCTCATACTCGTCCCCCAAACAATACCTTACCAACAGGTCAAAGCCTTTAGCCTAGCCATATCCAGGTGTATATAAGATTATAAGGTGCTTCTCCACTAGTGGTTGAGGGTTCAAGTCCCAACCAGGACTAATGTGTAGAGTAGGTGTAGGTGTAGGTGGGTGTGTGAGATCGACGTTCATAAAAAACCAAACACCGCCTTGGTGTCACTTCACTTTTGTCAAGGTCATTAGGGGTGTGCTAGCTACTCTTTTTGGAGACCCGAGGCTCCTAGTATCTAATTGGAGAGCCTTGTGTTTTTGAGAAATTGGGTTTAGCATGGATCTGTTTTTCGTAAGTTTTTTGCAACATAAGTGTTTATGCTTCAAGCCAAGATGCTTGATATTTTTGTAAAGTGCGGAAATACGGTATATGGTGAATTATCTTGTAGTTTATCGTTTGTTTTATCTGAGCCTTGAAATAAGTTCAAATCATTGTTCAACAGTTCAAGGCTTATATGTCTGGTGTTCAAATCTTTTCATGTATGATTTTGAAGCATCTTAGTGTTGGTATTGAGAAAAGCTAGAAATGGCGATATCGACCTATTTAGTTATAAATAGCTCTAGGTGGTGTTTTAGTTCAAGTGCGTTTAATAAAATTAAAATTAGCTACTAGGAATAGGTTAAACGGGTTGAAAGTCGCCCAATGTCTATTCTCAACTCATACAAACCCTTAAAAAGAAAGTTTTGTCATGAATTTTCATTATTATTGTTATAATTATAATGCTGCCCCTTTTTTAATCATAATTGACGCACTGAGTATTTTTTTTTTCTAAGAGAAAACAATAAATGTTACTCAACCCAAAGCCACCCCTCTTGCTACCTCAATAAAAAGCCAAGACATTATATGTCCTTTGATTTAACCATTCACTTCAATTGTTTGTTTTGCAGAAATCTTGAGGGTTTCTTCTATGTTGCACAACCAAGGGTTTAACGAGCATGACAGGCTGCGGCATAGAAGCCCGAGTCCCATGGCTTCTTCAGATCTTATGTCGACAGTTCCAGGAACAGGAATTTCCGGCTGGAATGGTTTTCGACAAGAGGTAATTATTTAACGAACTCTAAAACTTGATGTATACCCAACGTTATATCTCTCATACTTTGTTTATGAGAATTAGCGACTAATTAGAGCCCAATTTTCTTTTGCACACAATGAGATACTTTTGAAACAATGAACATAAATTAAGTTGTCTTCTTTGGTGTTCTTTTTCTGCATGTTTAATTGCTCGTTTGTTTTTATTTAATATATATATATTTTTGCTAAAGAACGTTATCACGTTTCTTAATTCACAAAAAAAGAAAAAAAACAATCAAATGCTATCTTGTGTCATGACAGCGATTAAGTGGAATGACAATGGACTGGCAAGGAGCTCCAGCAAGCCCTAGTTCATACACAGTGAAGCGAATCTTGCGGCTAGAAATTCCTGTTGACTCTTATCCCAATGTAAGCTTTCAAGCAGTTGCAATACCTGAAAATCTTTATTTAAAACTTCCCGAAGTTTCTGTTTACTCATAGGAAAGTGATTAAACATGCGGGTTGGGTAACTGGCCAAAATGGGTTTGTGTCAAAACAGGTAATTTTTGTGCCAGGTTAGACCTGTCAACACTTATTTGTCCATTTATTGTCATTTCAAAATAATTAATGCATTTAATATTATGACAAAAACAATATTATTAAAAAGAATAAATTAACATCATTAAGATGAAATGATTTAGGACATTGTAAGCAGTCGACATGCCCCATACCCCGCATGTCTGTGGGATTGGGTATGTTGTTGTAAGCAGTTAACATGGTTGGCAACCTTTGATCCGTTTAACTTGTTTGGCCCATTTTGACCCATCTCATTTTTAGCTAGTTTCCTACATCTGATCTGCTACCATACAACATGAATTGACTTATTTTCATATATATGGCTAGAATGTGCCACCTCTAACTTACATCATTTTCCCCTTGGGTCACTATCTATAACTATTCGTTCCACTGTCATATTATGGAACCCACGAAAATGAGAATGTGTCAATAACATATTCTCTTTGAATTCTAGTTTAACTTCGTCGGCCGGCTTTTGGGACCTAGAGGCAATTCACTAAAACGTATAGAAGCTACGACGGGCTGTCGTGTGTTTATTAGAGGAAAGGGATCGATCAAGGATCCTGATAAGGTTCTCGTCTGTTTATATGTTGAATTTTATTTACTTAAAGTTCTCTTATCTGCCTTTGTGTGGTTTTTGGTTCTAATTTTTGATGATTTAATGTTTACAAATTAAAAGGAAGAGAAGCTAAGGGGAAGACCAGGTTACGAGCATCTAAATGAACCACTTCATATCTTGATCGAAGCTGATTTACCTGCAAGTGTTGTTGAGTTAAGGCTGAGGCAGGCACAAGAAATAATCGAAGAGTTGCTCAAACCAGTGGTATATTTCTTTCAAATTACCATCTAACATTCTTTATAAGCTGGAGCATTTGACTTTCGAAGTAATTCTTTCTTTGAACATATCGCACAATTTTCTATACTTTTTTATATTCTCAACACCACTTCTTTCTATTTATAGCATGTCATGTACTTTTTGCTTTATTTATCGATATTTCTTCACAGTTTAAGTAGAGGCATGTCAATTTTGGAACCGGACGCTGTTCTTTTGACTTTAAAAGTAAAAAATTCACAACTAAAAAAATGTACCTTAGACTTTTGAAGCCGAAAGGATTAATTTATAACTTAAGCTTTGATGATTTTATTATAATTGATTACTTATAACAGACTGGTTTCTATAAATTATAAACAAGTTACCGAAATAATATATAGCAAATCTGAAAGATTCAGGATAATCTTGAATTAGTAAGCACTCTACTAGACCTCAAAAGTCAAATGCATGCTAATAAACTTTGGTGAACCCCTTCTTTCAACGTAAAATTATTTCATTGCTATAAGTAGTTTGTTTGACATAAGAAAAGTAAGGTATGCCAACAAATGGAAAGTTTCTCATAATACGAATATAACTTTATGATAACTTTGAAATGATGGAGCTTTCCCTAGAAATTAATACTGACATGTCGATTATAGAAATTAGAATTTATATAAGTGTAAGATAAATTTAACAGAAGTAAATTGTTCACAAACATGTCATTATCTGGATACTTTCCTTGCCCATGTCCTAAAATTATTTTTGAATTTACAGGATGAGACTGAAGATTATATCAAAAGACAGCAGTTACGAGAACTAGCCATGCTGAACTCAAATTTCCGTGAAGAGAGTCCCGGACCAAGTGGTAGCATGTCACCATTCAACACGAGTGGCATGAAACGTCCCAAAACAGGGCGTTAGTAAGATCCTACCTTAAACCTGCTATACATATACACCCTGATATATTATATCACATAATTTTCTGAACAAAGTTGAAATGTATAGGCTGACTCTTCTGACCAGCGAGTTTCTTATTTGATTTTATGTTATTTTTTTTTTTGTTCAAAAAGAAAAATAGAACAGTAGGTACAGATTGGAGTATAAAGTTTAGAGTAAGGAATGATTCATTTTTCTTGTTTGTTTGGTGATGCATTTGTAAGATAAGATTCATTAAATTTATTCATGTGAGAATGTTGTTACATATGTATGTTATAGATATATAAATTTATTGGTTAACATCATTTAGACCATCGAGTCTTGTCTCTTTTTCCTTTCGTTTATCTGTACTTATGTAGCTACTTAGATTACCCATTTCCACAAGCTCGGCAATCTTTTGTCCCACGCTAAAAATTTACGTATTTTGACCAGTTGCCCGCATTTTGGCACCTAAAGTGTCGATGCTTTCAAATTGTTAAATTATTCTAGAGAAATTTGTCGAAATAAAGAAATAGTCAAAATAGAAAGTGTTACCTTTCTAGTAACTCAATAAGAATTTCTGACTGATTATCAAATACTTGGCATCTTTCTAAGAATGGCATGATAGTAAAAACCTTGGACTTAGAATAAATAGGTAAACAGGGAGGGATTTCTGTGCAAGATCCCCGTGAGAGTCAAGTATTTAGTTCAAATGTATGCGGCATAACCGGAATTTTATGGTCGTGTTTGGACTGTTTCCTAGCAATGTTTACACATGGAAATTCAAACCCGGGCCTCTTTAAACCGTCAATTATTATAAATATTAAATGGTCTGTTCCAACTTTCAATCGTTGAAAAAAGAAACTAGAAATTTAGAATATCTATACTATCTTATAAAGTATTTGCATAGTGTCTTAAATTTTAAAAATTTTAAACATTATCATTTTTAACTTATTATTTAATGTGTTTATATATATACATATATATTGATATTGATTTACATAATAACTTTATTTATAAATATTCCGTCAATAACAACAAATACAATTTTTTTATATACATGTGTTAGATAATTCGCCGACTGCCGGACACCATCACCTTTTGACTCAATCACCAACCATCAACACCGCGCATTGTGCGGGTATTATTTCTAGTATTAATTAAGATTTTGTACGTGTATTCATTTTGAAAAGCAAGGATATGGTACAATCTTACATTTTACGAGTACAAAATTTCTCTACTGGGTTGTAATGTACAGGAAACCGCTTTTCTTTTGTCTATACAAATATACAACTTCGTAATACTATTCTTAATGCAAAACTTTGCCGTGTATCAACGAGGATGGACTACAGGGTTACCACCACTGCTAAGATCACTTCCTTGAACATTTGACGAGCTATAAAAAGAAGACGTCGACGATGATTCCGCAAAAGACTTTGAGTCGGGCTCTGAAAAGTCATCACCATTTTCAGGCATCTTTTCAAGTATGTGCTCGAGCTCCCGAACCACGTCTGACATAGATGGCCTTTTTTCAGGCTTGTCATTGCAACACCAAAGAGCTAAAGATACAAACTTTTCAATACATTCAGAAGGGTATGAACCCATTTTGCTATCTACGATTGAGAACATTGTTCCCGTTTGATGAGCTATTTTCACCTGAAAAAGGTCAAAAACCACAATTTTTTAAGAAAAAAAATCAAAATTTCTCTAATCAATTTGGGAAATTCGATATATGAAGGTAAACATAAAAAGGGTACCTCACGGACAATATTTTTGCCATGT
The DNA here is from genome assembly GCA_025447715.1 of Asclepias incarnata. Taxonomy (NCBI): domain Eukaryota; kingdom Viridiplantae; phylum Streptophyta; class Magnoliopsida; order Gentianales; family Apocynaceae; genus Asclepias; species Asclepias incarnata. The sequence continues at coordinate 7,665 of JAOEHQ010031139.1, read as the reverse complement.
GATATAGGTTTCATGCTGGTCAAGATCTCCAAAAGTACGATTCCAAGGCTATATACGTCGCTCTTGTCAGACAGCTTATGGGTCAACAAGTATTCAGGATCAAGGTAACCCTGGAATAGCATATGGAAAACATTAAAAGAAGTAAATTGAACAATTTATTTATGACTCCAACCAGTTTGGTAAACCTTTTGCAGCTAAAACGGTAACAGATCAATGGGTCTAAAATTGTTCTAAGTGTACTTATAATGTATTAAGCCGCGCCTAAATAGCTATAATAATACTCCACATTAAATTTGTGATGAAATTTAATATCTAACATATTAACTTTTTTAGAACTAAAAAAAGATGGACAGTATTAGCGGGGAACTCAACTTGACCGACACATAATATAGCTAGTTGTTTCAGCTTGTTACAACTCAACTGAACCCATCCATTTCGCCACCCCTGTGTGTTTCTCTTTCTTTTGCTTCGTTTTTTTGACATCACACCAAGGTTCCTCGACTAGCAGAAGACAGAAAGAGACTTACTGGTGTTCCTCTAACAAGCGTTGATACGTAGTTAGGCCCGGCTCCATTATCATCCAATATAGGTGCAAGCCTCGAGAGTCCAAAATCAGCAACTTTGGCAATGAGTTTGGCATCAAGAAGAATGTTGCTTGATTTGATATCACGGTGGAATATAGGTGGGTTGGCTTCAGTGTGAAGATAAAGGATCGCTTTGGCTGAATCCAATGCCACATTCAACCTCATCCTGAAGCTCAATGATTCTCCAGATCTGGCTGTGATTAAATAGATTGATACCAATTGTAAAGTTTATCAGCAACCGTAGAAGTGTAAGTGCTAAAAATGAAATACATATGTAGCTATAAACGCAAATCTCCTAAGTTTCTTACCATTAAGCCAATCACGTAATGTTCCCCGAGGAATGAACTCATAGACCAGCATCTGCATAAGTCCCAAGAATTTACATATTGCTTCATCTTTGAGCCATGGATAAATCATAAAAGTAAAGAAATATAGGTAATCCGATACAATACCTGCTCTTTTTCCTCATCGCAGTATCCCACAAGTGAGACTAAATTTCGGTGATGTACTCTCGACAAAATCTCTATCTCTGTCAAAAATTCCTTTTCACCCTGTAACGATCCTTCTTCTGCACGTTTTATAGCCACGATTTTGTTATCCGATAATTTTCCTTTATAAACCTTCCCATAACCTCCTCGGCCAACGACACTTGATCTACTAAAGTTTTCAGTCGCAATTGCCATTTCTCGAAATGTGAAGCTTTTGACACCATCAATGTTGATGGAAAGTTTTGAGACTGCAAAAAGTAACATAACAGTCAACATTGCTTTAACAGATAACATTGAAGTCACAACAACCAGTTTTTGGTGTTTGGATGTACGGATTCTTCTTGTGATTAATTTTTGGAAAATGTAAGTATGTAACTTTTGGTCATTTTATCTAGTAATTTCATAGAAAATGAAAATATGTAAAACACTCGAACAACTACAGGTCTAAATAGAAGCAGCACATCCGGAAACACTATCTTCTACAGCAAAAATTACGAGAGTTGATTATTTTATATCACATAATCATTTTCAAAACGCAAATCCAAATCCGGGACTTACGTAAATCTTTTCTTGATGATGCGTGCTTGTATCTCTCGTTTTGTTTCTTGATCACAACGGTCAGTATCGAAGAAATTAATAAAGCACAGACAACTGCTACAATTACAGAAGTTACTAAAACGCCTTTTCTTATACCTTTCCTCGGGGTTCCAACATTCACTACATCAATAAAAAAAATATACGATGTGAGCTTAACAAGAACATCGGAAACTACTTACACATACATAACAGTTGCAAAACGGGCACGTTGGATAACGGGTCAAAATAAGTAACATTTGCACAGGTCAAAACAGGTCAGGTTAGGTTGATCCGAAACACTTTTTAACATTTTCTATATAATTTTACTGTGTCAAACAAAATTTCATAAATGATCTTTTTTCAACGATAATATAATTAAAAAACAAATTAAAAGGTTTATGTATTAAAAGAATGCTTTCGGCAACTTTCAACCCATGTGACCCATTTTCACTATTTTTTTTAGCTATTTTCTGACCCGTCTAACCCGAGAGAGAGAAAACATTACCCAAATTTTTACTAAACCAATAAGTAAATGCTTACAATGTGCATAAGGTCCAAGAAGAGTAAAATTCAGAAGCTCATAGGGTCCAAAAAAGTGGCTTCCGGGAAATACCCAAGTCGTAAAAATGCCCCTAATTCGCAACACGTCACTGCTACTAAAAGTATCAGAGCCACTCTTGGGGAAAAGTTTCAAATACATCCCCAAACGAGGTCCCTTCTCCCACATAACCGAGTCAATAGATAGTTGATAAGGGTCCAAACCAAGAGATCTTGTGACATAAATTTCAAATTCATCTTGATACGGTCGAAAATAAGAAAAACTTGGACTTTTTAACCGATAGCCAATCCTTAGAGGTGAAGCACAAAAGCATCGGGTTGGGGATCCCGGAACATACTCGTAGTAATCGCTTGTGGGACATGATTGGATTGGACACACAGTTGAGTTTTTTGAATTGTCCCGAGTGTAATCACCATAATCTGTAGTTCCACAAAATTTATCTTTGTATTGTATGCTTGAATTTTTACAAACTGGATTTCCATTTAGCCTGATAAAACAATTGCATGACATGATTAGTTATCAACAGGTGCATTTGGTTAGTTGGAATCTCGAACGGGCCAAATAAAAATTAGCTAAAAGAAGTAACCGGTCAAATGGATTGAAACTTTAAAGCTTCCCCCAATAGTGTTATTAGAGCATACAAGCTTGTGAATCACTTTATTTAAATATTCAGATTATTAATGTAATTTATAATCATATTGATGCATTGAGTTCTTTTTAAACAAACAATAAATGATTTCGGGTCAACCCAGCCCCTTTCAAGCATACTAAAAAATGACCGCTTTCAACCCGAACCATTTTGACCGTACCTGCTCATCTTGCCACCTCTGCTCATACATTTCACTGAAGAAGCATAGGAAGAAGATGACATACCTTAGGCTAGCATTTACAGGCAGGTTTAGAGCTCCATTTATATTTGAAAGGGAGTTATTTCGGAAATCACTGCAGAAAATGGAGACATTTTGCATAGTGTCAAGATATGAGTAACAAAGTACAAATAATGAAATTTGGATGCATATAGCGCTCCCTTATGCCACAAATCTAGGATTTATTTTTGAAATTCAGGAGTAAAATGTTATGATAACATAAAGGGTCATTTACTATGCTGTATTTCTTACAGTAGAAGTCTCGCGGTAGTATTAAACGACTTGTTCTGCCATAGCTCAGCAGAGATGGAACCATTAAGAAGATTGTTCTCCAAGGACCTGAAAATCATAATTATACAATATGCATTTGAAATCAACTTCCTCTATGATTTTTCTGACATAATGAAAAGTTAAAAAACCCATACAGTTTTTGAAGAAAAGGGAGCTCTGATAGACTTTCGGGTATAGATCCACTCAACTGGTTATCTGATAAATCACTGCACAAAGGTAGTAGTAATACAATCAATGAACATAAGTAAGCAATTAAACAATAATCAAAAGCAACATAAGTAATAAAACCATGGACGAAACCGGAAAATTTCTTTAAACTTACATAGTTGTCATTCCGTTTGAAAGTTTATATGATGGTATTGATCCAGTGAGCCTATTTCTACTGAGATCTCTGTCAAGTTTGATAGCAACCATTAGCCAATACAATATGCCATATATACATAAATATATATATATATATACATATATACAATATGTACATGCTTGCGTATATACATACATACATATTCACCACGGAGTAAAAAATACGAGCTTACATATAGCTAAGATTTAAAAGTCTGCTAAGATCAGGTATAACTCCTTGCAGACTACAGTTTCTAAGACTTCTGCAGAGCATGTAAAAATGACATTAATGCACATAAAGGAAAATATATATTTTTTGATAAGTAATTTTTTTTTTTTGCGAGTAAATGTTTAGAGCTTTGTACTTACATTTTTACAATTCCTGATAGATTTCCATATGAAGAAGGGATTTCACCATCAAAGTGATTGTTATCAAGTTGACTGTAAGATAGGATTAACAGCGAGATTAGTGGTTACGTACGATTCAGCTATATCATTTTGATCTAAATATTCTTCTCAGCAAAATGAGAAACTTACAGTATGCTCATGCCTGGAAATTTTCCAAATTCTGATGGAAGATGCCCAGATAAGTTGTTGTTATCCAGAAGCCTAAAGTCAGCACGAAATATATTAACGGTTGCAATATTGTCAGGTCAGATTTAGTTTAAAATGCATTGAAACGGGCTGGTTGGAGTTGAGCCACAAGAGCTTCTTTGGTCATTTTAAAATATACAAAAAAATAATATGTAAGTGTTTAACTACAACGTGTTAGAATACAAATCCAAATCTATAACAAAACGATTTAGAAGGTTGTATTGATTACAAATGGAATTCTGATGACTCTCAAAACATTTGACCTGTTCAACATGTTTCCCTTTTAGCTACATTTTTTTGATTTGAACCATTAGAGATATAACACAGCCCAAATCGACCCATTTATAAGCAAATGGGATGATTTGACACTTCTAAAGAATATAAAAGAAATGAAAGATGACATGATTACTCACAGGTGCATTAGAGTAGATAAGTTGGAAAGTTCTGCAGGAATTTGACCACTCAACGAGTTATTGTTAAAATGGCTGCAAAATTCAAAGTAAAATGTCACGTAATCACTCATACAAACACATACTTTCTCAAAATCTGGTTTTATTATCCACTTACATATGTTTAATATTCTTCAAATTTGAAAATGACTTGGGAATTTGTCCTGATATGTGATTCTCGTCTATTTGGAATCTATCTAAGTTCACAAGATATCCAAGCTCAACCGGTAAACTTCCAGTTAATCTGTTTCCGTTCAAAAGCCTGTCAAGAACGTCATAGATGAATATTAGTCCATAAAATTTACGATAACATACACAAATTATCAAAACGTTTAAACAAAAAACTATAGGAAGAGCAGTATTTTAACTTACAATAGTACTAAAGATGAAAGGTTTCCAATCTCTTTCGGTATACTGCCAGTCAATTTATTCCACATGAAATCCCTTCAAACAATAAAACACAAACGGGTGTTAGTTGACCACCCAAAGAAACTTATGCACTAGGTACATTAAATTTAACATCATGACTTACAAAATTATCAAATGAGAAAATTGACCAAGTTCGGGTACTAAATTTCCTGAAAGATTCATGTTTAGTAGTTGTCTGTAAACAAAAGAAAGTGGAAACAGGACCGTATAAGATGACTTACGACATAAAACATAAAGTGCATGAAAAGTAGTTAAATAAGGAATAGAAACATACATTTCTTGAACATGCCGGTATTTATCAACTCGGTTGTTATGAAAGCATATGACCCCGGTCCAGTTTGATGAACATGGATCTCCTTTATTCCAATTTCTAAGATGATTCATTGGATCAACTAAACTACCTTTAACCGCTAGCAATGCAGATACTAAACATAATCAAAACAAACACAAAGATGAAAAAAACATTAGTCAGTTTAGACCCAGAAAATAAAAATAAAAAATCCGATAATGTTGCATATATTTCTGTAAGTCTTATTGATACTTAAAATCAGATATCCGGATGTAATAATGTCCGGACGTTCAAACGTTTGAAGTTGTAATAATCACTCCATACTATGTTGAGCATTTGACAAATTCTCCTTATTTATGAAAGTAATTAACAATACAAGGGTAAATTTTCATTTACCAACTGGTAATCAGTCCTTTTTCGGGGTAGTATCAAACCAGCTATTCAAAACTAATCCTAAGAGAAATGATTGATAGGCCTACTCGGTGTGCCTAAAAATGGACCTTAAAATATGATTTAACAACATGACAGTATCAATGGAAAGGATGAAGAAAGAAAAAAAGTCATAATCCATAGCGTTCAAAATATTAGGCATAACCACAAGGGTGATGGCCTAGTGGTAAAAGTTTGGTCTCTAAGGGTGAAAATACTTAGAGGTCCCAGTTTGAATTCTAGGAGCAAAAAAATATACCCCCGTGGGCCTTGTGGACATGGAGGTTCAACAACGACGACTCTAGGCTACTCGCAAAGTGAGTGGTCGCTCTGGGATTAGTAGGCTTGGAAAGCGGATTGGATATCTAGGTTAACCAAAAAATAAAAAATAAAAATTAGGCATATCTACAGGTCCATTTTTCGGCATATCTATGGTTACTCTTTTCATAGCACTCTTGGATTTTTTCCGGGCATGTCCTGTTAGACTAAGAGAAGATGCCAGGTGGGAGTCCCACCATTAGATGTAAAAATTTGTTGTGATTCATAAAACTACCGAAGGTACCGTCCTCCTGTAAAAAGGTTGATGTCCGACAACCGACAACCCTGACCGGCCCATGAGTACCTTCCCAAGGACAATACATGGGAGGCAACAAGCACACTCACTCAACGACTCAGGTAGCCGTTATGGGATTCGAACCCGGGTACTTTCCATAATCCCGCATGCTCTAAACCAACTTAGCAAAAAACACATACATATAAACACATAGCTTACTTTCAGAAGGATCGGTAACTTTTGCAGCTGCAATCATCACCAAGAAATGCAAAATGAAAACAAAGACACATCCACTTGACTTAAACTTGAACCCCATCATTCTGAAATCAATAAAATTTCACAAAAATAAATAAAAGATTAGAATTTCCCCCTGAGTAACTCAATAACCTGAACAGAAAAAACTTTATCAGTGTGAAAAAAAAAAAAAACTCAAAATTTAATAAGGCTGGATATAAATACTTCAATCTTCCACAAGATTCAAACTTGAATCCCACCATCTTCAAATTATATCTCAAACAATGCTTCCCAAATTCAAGAACTTGATGTTAACTTCAAATAACAAATTTTTAGTAAAATCTCAAAAGAAAAAAATAAAAGAAAATATTGAATTTTCAAGATAAAAATTATTGAATTTATGAAAGTCAAAGATGAAACAAGTTTTATATGTCAACAAAAGATAACAACATAAAGTTTATTAATTGGTTAAAAAGAATCATAGCCCAATAATTTATGTATGATAACCAAATCTTTGAATAAGTTTGTTTAGTCAAACGCCTAACAAAGCAGATTCCCAACATGTCAGTGTGTTCACACTACAAAAATACTGTAGAAAGTAAAACAAAATATACCCTGATTGTTACGTTATTTTAATTTAATTAATAATTTGAAAAATGATAACATAAAAAAAAGTTTGCAAGTCCATTTGAAAATCTATCTTTAAAAAATTTTTACAATGTCACTAACTATTACATATGTGTCATTATTTAATAAACTTATGAATATATTTAATTAATTAATTTAACTTATAACTAATTATATTATCTATATGGCATCATTTGAAATGGAAAAGAAAGTGTATTTGAAAATTTAAATTTATCGTTCATTGAAATTGTTGAATTAATTTTTTTTTAATTAGACAAACATTGGACAACTTTTTTTAATTTGTGAGTTTTATTTGCTTTTGCAGTTTTGAAATTGTGATGGAATGGATGAAGTT